>JAOWBW010000622.1:667508-774251 GCA_026119855.1 Campanula takesimana
CGTTAAAATCTTAAGGCATGCGACTCACACATGATTTTTAAAGGGCAAAATGGATATTTCTTATAGGCATGTAACTCGCACACAATTTATAAAAACAAACCACAACTCTCTCTCTCTCTCTCTCCAATTTCCTTCTCCTAGCCGCGTCTCCTTCTCCAGCGGCCTTAGCGGCGACCTCCCCAGTCCTCCCAACCGTAACAACCATCTCTCCACTGTCATCTTGTCACCACCGCCCTTTCTTTAATTTCTCTATAATCCCGTCGCCCACTCCCCTTCTATCTTTTTAACTATTTACCTTATCCCCCACCCACGAAATTGGTTTCAGATCTGATAATCAGCGAAGGAGGACAAGGGACATCGACGGTCAATTTTGGTGGATATTTCATTCTTCTTTGGTTTGACGTTGATTATGGTCGGATGTTTTAGATTAGTTCTAGTAGTGGTTATTTGGAAGACGAAGGTCGTGTGGACAGGGAAGTGGTGGAGTGGATATAAGAGGCTTATAAGAGTGGGGTAGAAGAGGGGCAACGATTGTAAGGAGGGGAGATGGTGGTGGAACAACGGATGTTGGCTGATGCTACCGAGAGCGAGGAAACGAACCTGGACAAGGAGGGTGGGATTTCAATTTCTAAATACTTCTCTTATTTGATAGTGTTAAAGGCGGCGGTGGTGGTGCTAGAGTGGTGGTGGTGGTGCATTGCTTGCTGTGGAAGTGGAATATATAAACAATTTTGTTCTTGAACCAAGGAAGAAGATGGAGATATAATATGTTTTAATTTTGATTTTATCATATGACATTTTATCATTATAATTTATAAAGCATGCCTATAGGAAATGTCCATTTTCCCTTTAAAAATCATTTGTGAGGCTCATGCCTTAAGATTTTAACGGGAGTTAGGTTTTTAATGAGATTTATATCAACTTGCAACAAAATGACATACATGGCTATGAAGTTGCAACTTTTACACTATTGGCAACCCAATCGCAACTATTAGCAAAAACATAGGTAACCAAGTTGCAATTTGCCCTTTATTTTTTTGTATCCCATATTCAACCCATTGTAAAACCAACTTTCATATGATTTGTTTTCAACAATTGACCCATAACTTTTAATATGAAATGGTATTTTCTTGAGGGAAACATGTAAGCCTAACAAATGTATAAAAAAAAATGTAAGCTTTTGTGATTTCTTGCCAAAATTTTAATCAATTTTTACTCAAAAAGTCAAAACTTTTTTTTTTTTTTTTTTAGTATATAGGGAATACTCCCTCCGTTTTCATAGTATCATAGTACTTAGTAGGGATGGCCAAAAACGACCCGGAATCAGGCCGGAACCAGAAAACCGGACCGAAAAAGCCGAGAACCGGACAAATCGGGGAGGAAACCGGAACCGGACGAACCGGAACTGCAAGGCATCCGGGCCGGTTCAGGTCTATATGCCGAACCGGACCGGAACCGAACCGAAAATCCCTTGTTTTTCAATAATTTTAAGGGGGGGGAGGGGACCGGAACGGATTGTACCAAACCGGAACCGGAACCAGGATAAGCGCGGGCCGGTTCAGGTCACCCTTTTGCCGAACCGGAACCGGGCCCGGACCGGTTTTGGCCATCCCTACTACTTAGTACTTATGTGATTTTTGTAGTACGTTCCACAAAAATAATTTGATTAAATATATTTTTTTTAAAAGAATATTGACATCAATTGTAACTCTTATGTGATGAGATAGAACAAGTATTTATATAAAGTATTCTATTATTATATGGCATTTTATAATTTTAGTACCCACAAGTATTACTTTTTGGTCACTACTATTAGATGATTGTTATAAAAAAACAAGTATAATTTTTTTTTTCAAAAAAAACACAAAAAAAACAATTGCATTTTTTATCACCCAATTATATAGTTTACGGTATGTGTGGATTTAGTCACCATACTCTTACTTTTTTTTTTTTTTTTTTGGCATTCAATTGAACTATTTTTTGTTGGAATTTTGGTTTTAGAAAAGTGTTGTTTGACCAAATTTTGACCAAAAATTCCATAAGGTTCCATTTTGTGTAAATAGAAATTAATTGCATATTTGTAATCTACATTTGGAGTAGATTAATGTGGTATATTTACTTTCTCAAACCAATTCCGGGTGAATGGTAAATTAATGTCCAAAGTATGCAAGTTAAAGTGGGTATATGAAGAGTTTATGGGATATGAAATGGTTATGCCCAGTGTTCTAAAAATCGCTAGGCGGCGGAGCTGGGCCTAGCGCCTAGAGGCCTAGGCGGGGATTAATCGGGGCCTAGGATTTAGCCTATTTTTATAATTTTTAATAAATATTTGTATATATAATCTAATTATCTATATAGATAAATATATATATCCAAAAAAAATCTTTTTTGTTATTTATAAAAAATTAATAATTCATTTTAGTTTAAATAAAAAAATAAATTATAACTAAAACAATTATGTGATATTTTAAAAGTGGAACACTAATCTACTAACTCAAACCCATTATTTTTTTAGCTCATTCAGCCCAACTAAGCTAGGATTCCCCCCCCCCCCCCCAAAAAAAAAAGCCCAACCCAAGTAAACAACCCTAACCCTAAAAAAGAACACTAGCAGTAGCAGTCATTTGTATTCAATTGAATTTCCACGCCTTCTCCTTCTCCTTCTCCTTCTCCTTCTCCTTCTCCACGCACGACTTTTTCTATTCTTCACGACTCTCATCCTCCCACGATTTTCACCAAGCCGCCGCCCCAAAATTGAAAGCCCCGCCACGATTCTTGTGCAATAACGGGTTCGCCCCTCCTTCCAAGTTCCACCACTCCAACCGCCGTCTCCAGCACCGTCATCGACTACTCCTGTCAACTTCGCAATTGACGATAATGCTTTTATCCCTTCTCTCGGAAGCGCCAAAGCCACTAGCCGGCGCCTATACCGCCACGCCGCCGAGCGACGCCTAGCTCCGCCTAACACGCCTACCGTCGAATTGCACCGATTTGAGGTAAATCGCGGCGGATGAGCACCTTCTAGCGCCTAGGCGCCGCCTAGGGCGATTTTTAGAACACTGGTTATGCCACATTGCTTTATGAATGAATGTTGTTGGTCCCAAAGGGCAACAAAGGTATGAAAAATAGCTAGAGTGGGGGGGGGGGGGGTTAATAGCTGTTTTGAAATTCTTTTTGAACCCTAAAACTCAATTGCAAATGCGCACTTAAACAAATAAGCGTAATGAAATGCACCTAAGTGAGTGAGTGAAATGCACAACGGAATTTAAGTAAGTAAATAGGCGCAAATGATTACATGGAGGCGCACACACACTCTACGTATTTTAGCTCAAAGTGTGAATAAATTAGAACTAAGGCAAGTATTAAACAAACACAACAATATTCAGTTCAATCAATCTACAATGAAGTAACAAGCAAATAGTGAGATAAGGCTACTTAAAAAGGGTGATAGTCCTCTAATCAAAGAATGTGTGTGGTTTGGTGGTTAAGTTGTTGGGACTTGTGCAGAAGGTTGTTGGTTCGAGTCTGACATCGGGCATTAATTTTTTCACACAAAGTTTGATTGTGTATTTGTGCACCCTCTAACAAAATGCTCTAGGTTTGCCCTGTAGTCAACCAAGCTCTGTATCTCTCTGTTAGTTTTGTGACTAACTATATATGTAGCTTTCACTTTGGCGGCAGGTAAATTTTTTTTTTTTTTTTTTTTTTTTGACCAAACATTGATGTTGATCTACTCATTCTAGTGAATTGTAAAAATTATAATTGACAAATCATTAAGTGATTTATATCAATAATAATTTTTTAAAATTTCATTGTGATCATTAGATTCACACCAATGCTTGGTCAAAGTTCATTTAAGTTGACCATAAAAAGTCAAAATGAGACTATCTTTCTGGGACAGAGGGAGTATGATTTTGTGTCGAGCTTTTTTATTTTTGTTTTTTCTCTTTCTTTCTGAAGTATTTTATGTGGTTTAAGACCAATGACATGTAGGCCTTGTGTTCCTCATGATCATTCATACTTTAATCAGGCCTTAATGATAGCAGCTTTTAAAACTATTTTTGGCGACAAAAATATTTGTAGTCGGATGTTGATATTTGGCGACAAAAATAATTCGTAGTAGGAGAACATAGTAATAGCTATAAAACTATTTTTCGTAGTAGCATATAAGGGTATTAGCTATGAAAACTTTTATAGTAAATTATGAAATTATAACGAATGAAATTATTTTTGTAGTGAAAAATAGATACATGGCGACAAAATATTTTTTCTTGTTAAAGGTACTCATTTGGTTACATAAATTGTTTGTTGGAAAAAATCAATAGCGATGAATTTAATTTTTGTGGGAGAAAGCGATTATCGACAAATTGAGTTTTTTTCGTCGTGGACCAATGTTTTATAGCCACGAAAATATTTTCGTCGCCGATACTCTTTAGCGACGTTGCATAGGCGACGAACACGCGACGAAATCGTTTTCGTCGCGAAATGCCTTTAGCTACGAAATTTTAACTTTTTGCGACAAATCGTTTTGTAGCAAAATCTCATTTTTCTTGTAGTGAAGAAATAAATACGCGCTATTTGGAGAGGTTCGATCGGGTAATGATCTACGTCCTCTACCAAGATGGTTAGTCTTGAATTTCTAATGGAGATCTTATAATATGAGTTGGTTTACAAGTTACAACTTTTGAGTACAAACAAACTCAAAGATCTATATCTATGAAAGATCAAATCCTAGACTAAAACCAGTGTATCTCTTTAAGAAAGATCTAAATGATCAAAAGTAAAAAGGTGCGTGTATTCTTAGATTCAAACTCTTTCGATCTGTATGATTTAGAGCACGAGAAATCTAAAGTGTTTTTTGCTTGAGGATCTGGGCTAAGTATGAAGGTATGAAGGTGTTCTTGAGAAATCTGGGAAATCAATGAGCAACCTTCAAATCTTCAAAGTATTCTCGAGAGCGAAATTCAGAGCAATTTAGCAACTTCAAATGGTTGATGTTATGGGGTATTTATAGGTGAGCTCTTGAAAACTAGCCATTGGAAATCCTTGTGGATAAGATCAAGGACAGATGTGCTGGAGTTCGTTGATAGGAGCACGTGTCCTTTAATAGCCGTTAGACACATAACATCAATATGACCGTTGTGGACAGATGTCCTCATATCTGGGTGCCTACGTGTTATTTTTCCACCGTTGGATCTTAGGCATAGTTTGAATTTCGTCAAGTCTTCATTGTTGGGTTTTGCACAAACATGCGCAGCGAAATAAACCCAAAAGCCTAGATCCGTTCAAGATGATTAAATTAATACGGAGATGAATTTAGAATACTAACCGTGATGATGCTTTAAAATTTTCGGATGTTGAATCTTTGTTCTTCGCGCTCTTGAATCACGATCGCAGGAACACGCCTTGAATTGATGAACCACGAACTTGAAGGAGTTGAGATCAACACCCTCTATGTGTATCCACACACGAACGAATATCAAGAACACTTCCTGATCCGGACTGCTAGATTCAAAGTGGATATATGAAAACTAGGGTTCTTGTTCTTGAGGAAGAAGAAGACTAGTTTTTCTCTCTTGGAGGCTTTTGATTTTGATTACGATAATCACTTATGACCTAGGGTTTTGAGAGGGGTATTTATACTTTTAAAACCCAACTAGTTTAGGGTTCCAAATTCTAATTCCCGTCAATAGTCGAAATCGAAATCCCGTCAAGCAAGAGGTCCGACCGGGTAGCACTATGGGTCCGAACGGGTATGGACATAGGTCCGCCCAGATCATGACCTAGGGTCCGGCCAGGTCTATCCCTTAGTCCGCCCGGGTCCACTCCTGTTCCGGATTTCCTCTTAAAATCTGATTTTAAGACTTTCCAATTTATCCCTTTTCGAATTCGTTCTTTTGTGTGTGACCCCATAGGATTATATTAAGTTGTCAATGTGATCAAAACTATTTGATAACATAAATCATGAGCGGACTCTAGCAAGCCATCATGACTATCCAATTAATATAACTTGTCAAAAGTTCGTGAATCCTATTATAGATAATATCACAATCCCTTCGTCCACGATGTCATTGAGCGTAAGCCATGGTCAATGGTCAACTAACAATGCCCAATACTTTTCTCGATTCCAAATAATTGATAATACAAATGACATTGATCATATCAATCTATTTGAGCACGGCCATGCATTTCATCAATACTATTCATCGATGGGCCCAAGCTTGACACCTCTCACGAAGAGGGAAAAATTCCATTTTGACTTATTACACTTCCCTACATACGTTCGATCATGCCAATCATATCATTTATAATTACTTGGTTAAGAGTAACGTTTGAATATGTCAAAACGTGATCTCCACTATGTGGAAGATCGTAATAATCGCAGGTCTAAGGATTCAATGATATAACTATTTAGAAATTTAATTATGACATCATTACCATGACATAAACCTCATAGTTGGGTCATGTCCAGTATGTGTTCCCCAACACATACCCATAAGTTTAACTTGTATCCCATACACATGATCATCTCATGATCATCGAATTAAACTTACACTAGTTCTTCATAAGTACTAGGGACGAAGATTATTATAACAAAAAATGTAAAAACTAATAATAATCTAAACATCTCTTTATATAAATAAAAAAGTGATAACAAACATTTTCAAACAACGTGCCAATAACATGCCTAGGGCATATACACCAACATTCATGTCTTCAGAAAATCTTCCAAGTGTTGAGATTTCATCATGAGGCGCGCTTTGAGCTTCTAGGCGCACTATCCATGCGAGCGCTAAGAGGCGCATGGCGCATGGAGGTATTAGACGCGTACCTCAATTGATTTTGATGGTTTTCTCAAAACTTGATATTTTAGCCCTATCTCAAAGCTTATTCTATTCAAATGGGCTATCTAAAAAATGAAGTATAAATACTTCTTACATATGATCCTAAAGTCCATAAAATAAAGATTAGGTGATGGATCAATCAAATCTATACATAAAAAAATGAGATATAAGTGGGCATAACCAACAAAAGTAATGAGAGTATTTAAGTAGATCTATCTAAGGATGAGTCATCAAGTGGTTCCCTCTTTGACCAACCAAGTGGACCATTGGGTCAACCATGCAGCTAGTGCCCCAAGTGTGCTAATTTTGGACTAGCTCAATATTGACACATGACCCGCGAAGGGCGGTTTAGGGCGCACTTTGCACTTCGCATCGGTCGCTGTGGAGCCTTAAACTTTTAATGAAATTTGGCTCAATGGCGGTCTAATCCGTTGGTTGGGGCAGCTCGTTCCAGTCCAAAAAGTGGGCTGGTGTCGGTTGGTACTTGGGCTTAGGCCCGTATGGAGTAGTCCAGCGAATTTGGGCCGAACTCAGATGAACCACGAGCGGATGGGATTCGCGTACTGGCAATGGGCAAGGCTCGGTTCGAACTGGAGCGACCTGCGATGGTTGAAGAATCAGGTGAAGAAAATGGGTGCGACCCGCGTCCCTTCGAGAGGGCGGGTCAGGTTTTGGGTCGATCCAGTCAATCTTAGCCTTCCATCCAGATCCGATCTGACGATGCAGAATCCAACACTTTTCATAACTATATATACCCCCCACCAATTTGATTCCTCACTCTATTACTCAATCATTCACAATTCACTCTCTCTTCACATCAGAATTAGAGAAGCACGTATTTAACTGAGTTAACGAACTTGGTAGATATTTAACTGAATTATGGAATTCAGTCACAGAATTCGATGGAATTCTCACGGCATCTGTTAGAAAACAGAATCATCTCTGTGCATAAGTCTTCTTCAAAGTCTGGAAGTGTCAAACACAGTTATGTTCGCCGAAGTCCTTGATTTGAAGTGCTTTTATTATGGACTGTAAAGTCGTTTCATCTTGAGAGAAGATTGCCACAGAATCGTTAGCACAAGTGCGGAGCAATATCTTCTTGCGGAGATTGTGTCCAACACAAGACTCGACTTTTTTATTTACCCGGTTTGATTTAATTTCCGCATTTCTAGTTTATCCTAATTTCCTGCCCCGTTAAATTTATATTTTGGTTCACTGATTTTTTTTGTCATTCCGTTAAGTTCAAGAAAGCCATTATTTATTTTTATAATTTTTCTAACATTTTATGCATTTAAAATCCTAACTATTGTGCATCTATATGATCACTATAAACAACCATAAATCTTTTCGACTAGAGTTTTAGAGTAACATAGAAAACTAACAAGATTTAACCAATTTGCAACCTTCATCCCATTCTCCTGAATTCTCGTGAGATGACAGCCCCGCCCGTCCTAAAACCTTAGGGGCGTTTGGTTCGTGGTAAAGTGAGGGAATGGAATGCTCAATTCCGTTTGATTAATTCCATTGCCATGTTTGGTTCTTTCTTTCCTAATTTTTGATTCCAATGGAATGCCCAATTTCATTCCATGAAGGAATTTGCCATTCCATCCTAAAATGGGAGGAATGCTCAATTCCATCAATTTCATTCCATTGATGGAATTGAAGAAATTAAGAACACCTATAATAATAATAATAATAATAATAATAATAATAATAATAATAACAATAATAATAATAATAATAATAATAATAATAATAATAATAATAATAATAATAATAATAATAATAATAAATAATAAATAATAACAAATAATAAATAATAATAATAAATATTAATAAAAATAATAATAAATAATAAATAATAATAAATAATAAATAATAATAATAATAATAAATAATTAATAATAATAATAATAATAAATAATAATAATAATAAATAATAATAATAATAAATAATAATAATAGTAATAAAAACTAAATAATAATAATAAAAATTTTAATAATAAATAATAATAAATAATAATAATAATAAATAATAATAATAGTAATAAAAATAATAATAATAATAGGAAATAATAATAATAATGTTAATAATAATGTTAATAATAATAAATAATAATAATAATAAATAATAATAATAATAAATAATAATAATAATAATAATAAATAATAATAATAATAAATAATAAATAATAAATAATAAATAATAATAATAAATAATAATAATAATAGTAATAAATAATAATAATAATAATAATAATAAATAAATAAATAAATAAATTAATAAATGAATATTATTATTATAATAATAATTGTAACAATAATAAATAATAATAATAATTACTATAATAATAAGAATTATTATTAATTATTAATTATTATTATTATTATTATTTATTATTTATTATTATTTCTTATTGTTAATTTATCATTTATTATTATTATTATTATTATTTATTATTACTATTATTATTATTATTATTATTATTATTACTATTATTATTATTATTATTATTATTATTATTATTACATTCCAACAGTTTTGTCATGAAACCAAACATGAATTACCAAGGAATTGAATGGCAATTCAATTCCATTCCATGCCAACCAAACACAAGGTGTCGCGACCCCGACCTCGCGGGACCGGAGTACGCGAGCTGGACGTCGACTTAGAACCAATACACCAATTTACTGAAGATAAAAATTTCATTTTATACCAAAAGGTAATACAAGGTTTTGTAAATCAAAGTTTAATAATAACAAAGTACCACTAACATAAGCTCCACAAGCTTATACCCCAAAATATAACATATACAATTCTTAACGACGTCATTGTTTGGTGACACTATCACAAGGTTATACATTTAAATAATGCAAACCGAATAACAACCTTCCCCAAAAAGCTATATCCGCACTCGACGTCCTGTCTCGTGATCAGCGGGTCTAATCCTTTCCACCTGGGGGGGGGGTTAAGGAAAAACAAAGATAAAAGAAAAGGGGGTGAGATAAATCTCAATAAGTTACTAATGCAACTACATGACATGCTAATATGCAATAAGCAATAAACAATGATAATATTTCATATAGCACGTAGCAATTATCAGATAACATATAGCAGTGGAAATAAACACCTTACAAAGGATATTAGCCAATGTTTCCAAACCGATAGACCCAAATAAAGGATCGCTGCGCAGCTTCAACAATCAACCAATCAACATCTTCATAGTAGCATGAAAGCCGAAGAGAAAACCCCGGTACCGGAACAATAACCAAGTAACATGTCACAAAGGACGGGAGATATGCCACAAAGTCATACTCCAAAAAGTTAGCTAGACTACTTCACAATGGAAGCTAGCTCATCTCATTCCAAGGCCAATCTGGAAGAGGAAAATATGGGCAAAACAATGGTCAACATTATAATGGACTTGGCTCGTGCCATTATAATCTTTCCCATCGCCCGACACAACCACAAATACCAGCTGGACTTCCAAATAAAGGCTAAGAAATAAAATACTAGCACGATAAACAACCATTGATTCCAAAGTAGGGAATCCTTCCAATTAATCACCAAAAAGATGAATAAATCAAACACACATCATAAAGGTGCTTCAACATTCCAAACAAAGATTAATCAAATCCCATAACACATATATTCACAAAGGAACCATTTTCATTATTAGAGTATTCCAAAATAGCCATTTAAGTCTAAGAGGACAAAGCCCAAAACTAGGGTTTAAGTTATAACCTAAACCAAAATCAACTAAAGAATAAGTGCCAGGAAAAGGGGGCGGGCGGGCGCTTGGAAGGGGGCGGGCGGGCGCTCATTTCATCAGTGGGTTGGCCGAAGGAAAAAGGCCAGGTGGGCGGGCGCCTGGCTCGAACCGGGCGGGTGCCTGGTCGACTGCTGGGAGGGATTCTCAGCTGGGTTTGCACCATTTCGACCAAAAATCCACCCATTCACAAAATGCTCAAAATCAACTCTTTTAACAAGTTCCATAATGAACCAAAACAACAACTAAGCTTATGGGAGATATAAACAATCGTCCAACAACTTAAACCAAGATTAAATCTCCACATTCCCAAAAACACAATTTTTAACCAAAACACAAATAACTCCCAAATAAATTTCAAACTCAACCAAACATCAAATATAATAACTTAAGCATTATATGAACATGATATGAACAATTTAGCATAACAATGGGGAAAAGCAACTTACTTGGAATTTCTCAAAGATGACGGAATTCAAATATTTTTGGTGCTACGCGATCCTATCGACGATCTAAACACATTTCATAAAATGAGCAATAAGAAAAGATGAGAGGAAGAAGATGAAAATGAAGGAAGAAGGAGGGGAGAAATTTACCTTTTCCATGGAAAGAGAAAGAGAGAGAATGCTGGGAGAGAGGGAGTAGGGTGAGGAAGAGAGTGAGGGAGAAGGAAGAGTAGGGAGGGAGTAGTTAAAATTATTTCAAAAGGTTACACTTAGGCCCCCTCATCCTCTAAAACATAACCCAAACTAAATTCCCTACTACCCACTTAACACAATATCAACCAAATAATGCTAGACACAAATTAATATTATGAGATATAAATGCGCACAAAAATAATTAAATCAAATAAATAAATAAATAATTAATTATTTATTAATAAAATAGAGACGGGTTTTCGGGTCGTGACAATCACTCTTCCTTAAAGAAAATTCGACCCGAATTTTAAAGAGACTTACCCGAACCAAAAAGCCACGGATATTTCCGTTCCATCTCTCCTCGAAGCTCCCATGTTGATTCCTCAACATCATGATTTCTCCAAAGAACTCTAACCAACGATATGCTCTTATTCCTCATCTCTTGGACTTTAGTATCTAGAATCCGAACCGGTCGCTCCTCATAAGACATGTCGGGCTCGATATCCTCGGGTATCCTCGGTAACACGTGAGATGGGTCATGCAAATACTTACGAAGCATAGAAACGTGAAAAACGTTATGCAAACGATCAAGAGAAGATGGCAATGCAAGTCGATACGCTAGAAGTCCCACTTTATCCAAAATCTCAAACCGTCCAATAAATCTCGGAGCCAATTTACCTTTCTTCCCAAACCTACGAATACCCACCTTCGGAGATACCTTCAAAAACACAAAATCTCCGGTTTGAAAATTAAGATCTCGCCTTCGGTGGTCCGCATAGCTCTTATGTCGACTCTGGGCTATCTTCAATCGATCTCGAATAATTTTAACCTTCTCAACTGAATCCTGAACCAAATCGATACCCCAAATTTTTGCTTCCCCAATCTCATCCCAACAAATAGGCGATCTACACTTTCTCCCATACAAAGCCTCGTAAGGTGCCATCTCGATACTAGCCTGATAACTTTTGTTGTAAGAGAATTCCACTAACGGTAGATGTCTATCCCAAGAATCAGAGAAGTCTATCGAACACGCCCGAAGCATATCCTCTAAGATCTGGATGGTCCTCTCGGACTGACCGTCAGTCTGAGGGTGAAAAGCTGTACTGAATCGAAAGTCTGTACCCAAAGCCACTTGTAACGCTTTCCAAAATCTGGAAGTAAACCTCGGGTCACGATCTGACACAATGCTAACCGGGACCCCATGCAATCTCACAATCTCATTTATATAAAGGGTCGCGAGTTTCTCCATCGAGTATCGAATATCCATCGGTAAGAAATGAGCGGTCTTGGTCAGTCTGTCCACAATTACCCATACGCTATCATATCCCCTACGGGTACGAGGTAGTCCCGTAACAAAATCCATTGTCACATGTTCCCACTTCCATTCTGGAATCTCTAACGGTTGAAGTAGTCCCACGGGTCTCTGATGCTCGGCTTTGACTTGTTGACAAGTTAAACACCTCGATACATACTCAGCTATTTCCCTCTTCATATTGTTCCATCAAAATTGTTGCCTCAGATCTTGGAACATCTTCGTGCTACCTGGATGAATAGTGTATCTCGATTTGTGACCCTCGTCTAAAACTTGCCTCTTTATTCCATCAACATCGGGTACGCACAAACGACCACGGAAAGTCAACACCCCATTCGAACCAATAGTAAAATCCTCGAAATTTTTCTCTTTCATTTTTCCCATTATTTTTACCAACTCCGGATCTTCTTTCTGAGCATCCTTTATTCTTTGAATTAGGGTCGGAGATACCCTAATATTCGCAAAAATCGCCCCACGTCTCGATTCGCGAGGACACCAATCCCGAACATCCTCAAGCATTTTCCATTCTCGAACCATCATCGAAGCTACATAAGCTTTTCTACTAATCGCATCGGCTACTACATTCGCTTTCCCGGGATGATAGGATATCTTACAATCATTATTTTTCAAAAGTTCCATCCATCGACGCTGTCGGTTATTAAGCTCCTTCTGAGAGAAAAGGTACTGCAAACTCTTATGATCCGTGAAAATTTCAAACTTCGCCCCGTAAAGGTAGTGTTTCCACTTCTGAAGAGCAAATACGATAGCCGCCAATTCCATATCGTGCGTCGGATAATTCTGTTCACTCGGGCTCAACTTCCTCGAAGCATACGCGATAACCTTCCCATTTTGCATCAAGACACAACCCAAACCTTCTTTCGAAGCGTCACTGTAAATTACTAAGTCGTCGTTCCCATTCGGTAACGCAAGAATCGGTGCGGTGGTCAACCTCCTCTTCAACTCCTCAAAACTGTTGTTACATTTTTCAGTCCACACAAACGGAACATTCTTTCGGGTCAACTGAGTCATCGGTGTAGCAATCCGCAAAAATCCTTCTATAAACCTCCGGTAATACCTGGCTAAGCCCAGAAAACTTCTAATCTCAGTCACGGTTTCCAGTCGCTTCCAATCCATAATGGCCTCTATTTTCGAAGGGTCCACAGAAATCCCATCTTTAGAAATGACATGCCCCAGAAATGAGACTTTCTCAAGCCAAAATTCGCACTTACTAAACTCGCAAATAGTTGCTCCTTCGAAAGGACGGATAAAATTGTTCTCAAATGTTGCTCATGCTCCTCTCGAGATTTTGAATAGACAAGAATATCATCGATGAAAACCACTACGAACGAGTCAAGGTAAGGATGGAAAATTCGGTTCATCAAGTCCATAAACACGGCGGGTGCATTAGTCAACCCAAACGGCATAACCAAGAATTCATAATGACCGTACCGGGTGCGAAAAGCAGTCTTCTGAACATCATCCGATCGAATCTTTAGTTGATGGTACCCACTCCTCAAATCAAGTTTAGAAAAAACAACTGAGCCTTGAAGTTGGTCGAACAAATCATCAATGTGCGGTAGAGGGTATTTATTCTTCACTGTTACTTGATTCAACTTCCGGTAATCAATACACAGTCTCAACGAACCATCTTTCTTTCTCACAAACAAAACCGGTGCTCCCCACGGGGAAACACTAGGGCGGATAAACCCTCGATCAAGCAACTCTTGCAACTGAACCTTTAGTTCCTTCAACTCTGCTGGAGCCATTCTATACGGTGCTTTCGAAATCGGAGCTGTACCCGGTAAAAGATCTATACAAAACTCTATCTCACGATCGGGAGGCATATTATATTCGGAAGAGAAAACATCGGGAAATTCCCGAACTACCCGAACACTTTCCAAACCAGGGGATTCCTTTTTGGTGTCTAACACACTAGCCAAGTAACCCTCACAACCACGATGTAATAATTTTCTCGCTTTCACATAAGAAATTAAACGAATTTTTCGATTCAAAGGACTAGCCTCACAAATAAACTTAGGCTCATCGGGAATAGAAAAAGTAACAATTTTCTTACGACAATCAACAGAAGCATGAAACTTGCTCAACCAATCCATGCCCAAAATAACATCAAAGTCTTGAATTGGAAGGACTACCAAGTCCGCACATAAGACACGACCACATATAACCACATCACAAGCACGCAATACTCTATCAGATATCAAGCATTCTCCTATGGGGGTCGACACCTCTAGCACATAAGGTAAAGACTCAAATGCAGCATTTAGCATAGAAGCAAATTGCACAGATATGTAAGAATGCGATGATCCTGGATCTACTAACGCACGTGCGCTCACATTAGACACAAAAACAATACCTCCAATAACGGATGGATCATCGGTAGCTTGTTGTTGATTCATGGCAAATACCCTTCCTTGGACCTTGGGCTTTCCCGCAGCATCTCTTTTCTGACCCTGAGTAGTACCAACTCCTGGCCCGGATGGTTGTCCTCTACTCCTCGGGCAATCTCTCGCAAAGTGCCCCATTTGACCACAATTGGTACATTTACCCTGTTTCTTCCAACACCTATCCTCCGTATGGCCTTCCCTCTGACAATAGGTACAAGGCTTCCTATTATGATTTCCCGGAGTAGTACCCGGATTCCTCGGTGCGGGTTGTCCCTTAAACTGAGATGGTGCTCCCGAATTACCTCGGTTATCTGAACGGTGTTGTGGTTGAGATTTAGCATGGCTTCCTTGTTTACCCGTATTCGATGCCTCGGTTTTCCTCTTATGTTCTCCAATGTCTTGCTCGATTTAGTATGCACGGTCTACCGCATCCTGGAATGTCACAATCCTCTGGGCTATAACCTGAGTACGGATGGATGTCTTCAAACCGCGGATGAACCTCATGGCTTTCTGCTCCTCAGTCCTCACAAGATAGTCACAGTACCGGGCTAATTCTGTGAACTTAGCCGAGTACTGAGCTATAGACAACAAACCTTGCTCCAAGTTGAGAAGCTCGATCTCTTTTCGGTTTTGATCTACTACCGGAATGAAATGCTCCTTGAATTTCCGCACAAACAATTCCCACGCATACACTGTGTGAGTATCATCCCAACTCGCTTTAACCCCTTTCCACCAATGCTCGGCGGCACCCACAAGCTTATAAGCCGCGAACCGGACCTTGTCCTCATCGGTGCAACCAAAGACATCGTAAATTTTCTCCATAGATTCTATCCATAGCTCAGCCTTCTTCACATCGGGTTCCCCATTATACTCCGCCGGTTTCAGTTTCAAGAATTGCTCCAAACCATATTGGGGTGGTGGTGCTTGTTCTACTCTCGGACCTTGGTCATGTATGGCCTTCATGGCCGCCTCAAACATGCCCTGAAACATTGCACGGGCTTCATCTCTTGTCTCATTATGATTTGAAGTACCGGCATTACCTTCACCACTTCTTCTTCGAACCATTTCGAACAAGTACCTGCATAAAACAACAACCGTTACTCACTCCGAACACGACTACCCTCCTAGGTCATACTAATCCGCCTATACTTATACTTAGAGCTAAGCCATAGCTCTGATACCAACTGTCGCGACCCCGACCCCGCGGGACCGGAGTACGCGAGCTGGACGTCGACTTAGAACCAATACACCAATTTACTGAAGATAAAAATTTCATTTTATACCAAAAGGTAATACAAGGTTTTCTAAATCAAAGTTTAATAATAACAAAGTACCACTAACATAAGCTCCACAAGCTTATACCCCAAAATATAACATATACAATTCTTAACGACGTCATTGTTTGGTGACACTATCCCAAGGTTATACATTTAAATAATGCAAACCGAATAACAACCTTCCCCAAAAAGCTATATCCGCACTCGACGTCCTGTCTCGTGATCAGCGAGTCTAATCCTTTCCACCTGGGGGGGGGGTGGGGGTTAAGGAAAAACAAAGATAAAAGAAAAGGGGGTGAGATAAATCTCAATAAGTTACTAATGCAACTACATGACATGCTAATATGCAATAATCAATAAACAATGGTAATATTTCATATAGCACGTAGCAATTATCAGATAACAGATAGCAGCAGAAATAAACACCTTACAAAGGATATTAGCCAAGGTTTCCAAACCGATAGACCCAAATAAAGGATCGCTGCGCAGCTTCAACAATCAACCAATCAACATCATCATAGTAGCATGAAAGCCGAAGAGAAAACCCCGGTACCGGAACAATAACCAAGTAACATGTCACAAAGGACGGGAGATATGCCACAAAGTCATACTCCAAAAAGTTAGCTAGACTACTTCACAATGGAAGCTAGCTCATCTCATTCCAAGGCCAATCTGGAAGAGGAAAATATGGGCAAAACAATGGTCAACATTATAATGGACTTGGCTCGTGCCATTATAATCTTTCCCATCGCCCGACACAACCACAAATACCAGCTGGACTTCCAAATAAAGGCTAAGTAATAAAATACTAGCACAATAAACAACCATTGATTCCAAAGTAGGGAATCCTTCCAATTAATCACCAAAAAGATGAATAAATCAAACACACATCATAAAGGTGCTTCAACATTCCGAAACAAAGATTAATCAAATCCCATAACACATATATTCACAAAGGAACCATTTTCATTATTAGAGTATTCCAAAATAGCCATTTAAGTCTAAGAGGACAAAGCCCAAAACTAGGGTTTAAGTTATAACCTAAACCAAAATCAACTAAAGAATAAGTGCCAGGAAAAGGGGGCGGGCGGGCGCTTGGAAGGGGGCGGGCGGGCGCTCATTTCATCAGTGGGTTGGCCGAAGGAAAAAGGCCAGGTGGGCGGGCGCCTGGCTCGAACCGGGCGGGTGCCTGGTCGACGGCTGGGAGGGATTCTCAACTGGGTTTGCACCATTTCGACTAAAAATCCACCCATTCACAAAATGCTCAAAATCAACTCTTTTAACAAGTTTCATAATGAACCAAAACAACAACTAAGCTTATGGGAGATATAAACAACATCGTCCAACAACTTAAACCAAGATTAAATCTCCACATTCCCAAAAACACCATTTTTAACCAAAACACAAATAACTCCCAAATAAATTTCAAACTCAACCAAACATCAAATATAATAACTTAAGCATTATATGAACATGATATGAACAATTTAGCATAACAATGGGGGGAAAGCAACTTACTTGGAATTTCTCAAAGATGACGGAATTCAAATATTTTTGGTGCTACGCGATCCTATCGACGATCTAAACACATTTCATAAAATGAGCAATAAGAAAAGATGAGAGGAAGAAGATGAAAATGAAGGAAGAAGGAGGGGAGAAATTTACCTTTTCCATGGAAAGAGAAAGAGAGAGAATGCTGGGAGAGAGGGAGTAGGGTGAGGAAGAGAGTGAGGGAGAAGGAAGAGTAGGGAGGGAGTAGTTAAAATTATTTCAAAAGGTTACACTTAGGCCCCCTCATCCTCTAACACATAACCCAAACTAAATTCCCTACTACCCACTTAACACAATATCAACCAAATAATGCTAACACAAATTAATATTATGAGATATAAATGCGCACATAAATAATTAAATCAAATAAATAAATAAATAAATAATTATTTATTAATAAAATAGAGACGGGTTTTCGGGTCGTGACACAAGGTTTGGCCAATTTTTTTCCTTTCCAATTCCTTCGGGAATCTAATTCCATTGACCATTCCATTCCTTTAATAAAATTCTGCCGAACCAAACGCCCCCTTAAACTCTAGATATTAGCATTAAATGTGACAACTTAACGCAAAAAAATGAATGTCGTGAGCCATTGTGATCTCAAAAGATGAACGACTTAGATATACCGCAGCATACTTTTCAAATTTCATTAATTAATACTCCCTCCGTCTCAAAATAGATGTCGTTTTGGAGTGTTTCACACATATTAAGAAATGTCATTAATGCATATGAAAAAGTCCCAAATAGCCCTAAAGTAATTCAACTACCTAGGCAATTAAATGGTTAGGTAAGAGATAGTTCACTATCATTATTAAGGGTATAATTGGTATAGAGCAATAAAAAAGCTTTGAAAATAGTGAAACGACAAGTATTTTGAGACAAAATTTAACTCCCAAAACGACATCTATTTTGAGACGGAGGGAGTACAATCTATTTGCAGTAGTGAAATTGTGGCACATACTTTTGACAATTATATCAAATAATGCAACATACTGATTTTTTTAGATTCATGGAGTTAAAAAAAAATAACTAACAGGCTTGCTAGCGTGACACTGCCATGTCAGTACCACATGAGTGAGACGTCAACGTCATGCTATCATATACTTTAACTTTGATGGCGTGGCGCTGACATAATGACGTGGCAGTGCCATACTGACAATCTCGTTAATTTTTTTTTAAATTTGTAAGTAAAAATGCTAGTACATTGCATTGTTTGATATCGTTGTCCAAATTATGTAACTTTTTAGAATTAAAAAGTACGTTGCATTAATTAATAATGAGGAATTTTGTGTGAGACGGTGAGACGGGTCTTGTTGAGAGAGAAAATTGGCTCTTGCCCCGCCCCACCCATAAGGGGCAAACCATTTACTCTCTCAATAAGACCCGTCTCACACAAGTTTTTGTCATTAATAATTAAAGTTGGGTACGGTAAATGTTGCGTAGTTAATTCACTAAGGGATCACATGAAAAAAAGAAAAAGAAATTAAACTTTCAAGTACATAAAAATTCCAAACTAATCATTTATGCCCGTGAGTTGTAATATTCATTAACACTTTCCATTCATCACACGTGCGACACACGAGCAATGTACCCCTATACAATCAGGCTTTTGGCTAACTTTACTTTAATTTTTTTTTTCCGAAAACAACAACTTTAATTGCATTAATATGAAAATAGACGGCACTTTACAAAGATCAGAGGCTCATCCCAAACATCCATAATAGATCAATTTCTTAGACTACAACAATTACAATTTCGATGTAAATCTTGAAACATACAGATTCTACTCCAAGTAAAACTTGGAAACTGCCTCGATTCGGCATTAAAAAAAATACCCCTTTGGATAATATTTCGCTTTGAAAACTTGACATGGAGAATCTGAGTTGACGAATAAATGTCCACAAAATATTCCAAAACCCTCGAAACATCCTTGAGCAGTAAGAGCAACGACATCCTTTGTGTTTTGAGACGAGGTGAGATTCGTCATTAAAGATTGAATTGCAATTGTCCCTACAAAAACAAACAAAACCAACAAACACACAAACACAAACTCTCAACGACGGAGAGAAATCAACGGCTCCCACAAGGAGAGAAATCAACGGTTCCCACAAAGGAGAGAAATTTATTAAACATCAATTTTTTTTTAAAAAAAAGCAAATTTAAAAATAAATCCCTAATTTTTCATTTATTAATGACAAAATTGTCAAATAATAAATGTAAAATTTGGGATATTAGTGATGAATCAAATCAAAATAAGAAGAATGGAATGGAAATCAAAGAAGAAGAAGAAGATTAGTGGGGTGGATTGACGAATATGCTTCGAAAGTTTTTTGGGCGAGAAGTTGGAGGAAGTTTTTGGCTAACTTTATTTGTACTTACAACATTTGAGGTCTTATTTGTCATTATTTATAATGAAAGGGTCCATTGTGCGAATTCGATTATCTAATTTTTTTAGAAATTTATTATTTTTATTTAATATTAATGTTTCATTTTAGTAATTTGGCATCCAAAAAAACTTTATAGTTATAAATTAATTAACAACTAATTGGAATGTAGATTCAAAAAAAAAAAAAAAAAGAAAGAAAGAAAAAACAACAACTAATTGGAATGTTTATACAATTGCTAGTGTATCACTTTTAGTGGTATCAATCTGGTTTCCAACTTTTTATTTACAAAACAACTAGCTACAAAATAGAATGTTAATTTGGTTGTCAATATACAAGTTCATTTTATTTATTGGAATAAAAAAGTAAATTTTTTATCATATTACAATTTTTTTAAAATAATCTTGAATTCAAAATTGTTAAAAATATTGTGTTTATTGCACTATTAAAAAAACTTTATATATTGAATTGACAAATTACCTTAAATTAAGGGAGTCAATTGAACCTCTTACACATAGAGTATATTTTTTTCTAAAAAATCTAAACTTTACTAATATCTTCTAAAGTGGTTTTTTTTTTTTTTTTTTTTTTTTAATTATACTCTTTTTCCTTCAAAAAATATCTCTTTTATAGTAAATAAATGAAAAATACTATTTTAAAGTAAAAAAAGAAAAGAAAAATAACGTGTAGAAGAGGGTTATTATTATATTATATTTTCTTAAATCCAGTATGAGTGTTAAAAGTAGGTCTTGTGAAAAACGTGTTTTTTTTAATGCTTAGGATTTTATTTTTTTTTTGAAGAAGGCGCATCTGCATTGCAAATCTCAGTACTAATTTTACAAAGTGTCAGCCATTTATTATGGGACTCATAAATATTTAAATTCAGACACATAAATATTCAAATTAAAATTTTTACTAAGTGTTTGTGTGTGTAAAAAATTGTAAGCGTGTGTGTTAAATTAAAGAGTGTCAGTGGTTGTCGGCACGAAGACAATATAGGGAAAAGGGGTCCATTGACCTTCCGGAAATTTCAGAAATAGCACTTTAGCCCCTCTAATTTTGTAAAAGCGAAAAACTATGGCGACTTTGACCCCGCCCCTTCCATTTTGATTAAAAAGTCTATTTTTTTCCTTCATATAATCATGGAAAAAACATATAAATATTTACCCCTGGGTCTCAAATAGAATGTTTGATTATTATTTTTTAATTTTCTCTTAATAAAAAGCAAATTTGATTATTTGAACAATTATTTGGGACAGAGATATTAGAATTATTATTGTTTGAACATTGAAAATAATATAAGATGAAGTAACATGTTTTTAAAAGAAAATAACATGTTTGACAATAAAAATCACCTCTTCTATCTTTAAAAGAATGTTCAATTCTACTTATCACATTGATATCTTTGAATTTGATTTATTTTTGAATTTAATAAAATAATTTCAAATAACTATTTTTTAATGCTTGTTATTTTAGTTTTCATTATAGTTTCTATCGATATATAGTCCATATCATTTTTTTGTTTGTTTTAAGATTCATTTTTATCAATTTAGCTTTTATTTTCAATATCTCAAATTAAGTGTAATGTTTGAAAAATTGTCATAAATGTTTTAAATTTAAGGCGTTACAGTTGGACTGTACAATAATCAGTTGTAACAACAACCTCGATTTTTGGCGAGGTAGGATGACCCTCCTGTTTTATAATCTCACTACGTCCCTAGTGGTAGTGTTATTGAGTCCCAACATATTCAATAAGTTCTGAATATTTACAAAACTAGCGCGCCTTTCTATAACAAATTCTGGTTATTTTAAAAAAATTGCCACAATTTGTTTGAAAGCAAGTTATTTTCAATAATGTCACAATTCATTTTGAAAACACGTTTTTCCTAACATATTAGAAAGAACAATTTTTACCTAAATTTTACGTGTTTTAAAATGAATTAAGTGTAACTAAAGTAGTGAAAATATAGTATAAAAAAAACGATTTTCTTAAGAGATTAGGAATAGCAAGTATTTTTTTTAAAGAGGCGGTGACGTTTTGTAAATAACTGAAACTTGTTTTAAACAGGCGATGACAATTTTGTAAATAGCTAGAACTTGTTTTAACAGTGTGCAGTGAAACTATTGTAAATAATTAGAACTTATTGAACACGCTGTGACTATTAACACACGTCTGACACTCTTTAATACTATCACTTACACTCTTTAACACACGCACTGACACACTTTAACACTACCACGAACACTTATTAAAACCTCTCAGCTTCAATGTTATAAATGTCTGGCATTCTTTAATCCTACCATCAACACTTATAAAATGTCTTAGTTTTAATGTTTATAAATATCAGTAAAAATTTCTGACACTTTGTAATATTAACTGACAATTATTAAAAGTGTAAGTTTCATTGGTTTTAAACGACAGAATGAACGGCTGACACTTTGTAAGATTAGCACCAACATTTACGATGAATCACATTTACCAGTTGTTTAAAAAATGTCATCGCCTGTTTTAAAACAAGTTTCAATTATTTACAAAAATGCCACTGCCTCTTTAAAAAAATCTGCTTTTCCTAAGAGCTAAGAAAAACACTTTTTCACAAGACATACTCAATAAAACAATACTCCTTCCATCCCTAACAATGTGCACAAAGTGAAGGATGCACGGGAATTGAGAATAGAATAATAGTTAATAGTTATTGTGTGTATGAAAAGTGAGAGATGGTATTCAGGTTTTGGAGGACATGCTTCAGTTTATCCCGCAGGATCTACATGCCAATGTTCGTAGGGTGCATATTGATGAGCATAGTGAGGATCGTCCGGTCTTCACTCTTTCAAAAACGGGAACTTTTGAGACAGCTGCATGGTGGGATTATATTCGGGACCGCAGCCCTTTGGTGGAATGGGGTGCTAAGGTTTGGCATCCCAACATCCCTACAAAGGTCAGTGGTTTCTGGTGGAGGGCTATGCACAATGGTCTTCCGGTGGATGCAAAACTGGAATCTATGGGCTTCAATATTCCATCTCGATGTGTGTGTTGTCCTGGAGGTGGTCATAGGGAGACTCTTAATCATTTACTTCTACAGTCGGCGATTGCGCAGTCTGTTTGGAGGCATTGGATTAGTCTTTTCCCTTTGACTCATAATTATATTGATTTGCATCATTTGAGGACTGTTTGGTGTGGTGGACAGTCAAAGCGCCGACAGGTTGGTTTAGTTCGTATGGGTATTATGCTTTTTACTTGTTGGGAGATTTGGAAAGCAAGGTGTAAATCGATTTTCGAAGGAACTGTTATGAATAGTGCCAAAATTGTGGATGGGGTTAAAAATTCTCTTATTGAGATGTGCTCATTCCTAGTCCAGAAAGGGGCTCCTCGTGGGAATGACCGTGTCTTGTTGGAGAGCTTAGACCTCAAAGTGGTAGAGCATAAGTTTAGGCGGCAGAGGCTGTTGAGATGGGAGCCTTCGCGTTCTCATGTTTTTACTTTGAATACGGATGGTTCCGCGATAAACGGCCAGTGCACGGGTAGTGGTATTATAAGGGATGGTATGGGGGCTTTTGTTTGTTCCTTTTCACACTACTATGGAGATGGAACCAACATGAAGGCGGAGACTTTGCTTTATATGATGGCCTGCGCTTATGTCATTCTTGGGGTTTACTTTCTGTTCAGGTAAACTCAGATTCCTTAGCAGCTGTGAATATTTTAAAAGGGCGAAATAAGTGTCTGTGGCAATACACGTATGAATTGCGGGAATGTGAAAGTTTGATTGGAGGGTATGAGTTACGTCATGTTCTTCGTCAAGCAAATGTGGTTGCAGATAGATTGGCTTTTGAAGCTCATATTCATAAAACGGTTTGGACATATGGATCGTCAAGGGAGCTTCCTCGGAGTGTCTTGGACGCGTTACGTTTTGATGAAAGTGGATACTATGTTGAACGTTGATAATTATTTGATGTTGTTGGTGTTTGCTGCGGCTTGGTTATGGTGTTTGGTTCTTTGGAATAGTTTCTTGAGTGCAAGGAAGGCATACGGACTCGTTTCAGTTGTAAAAGAGGCACACGGGCCCGTGTGGGGAGGCACACGGACTCGTTTCGTTTGCAGGGAAGGAAGACGGGCCCGTGTGGGGGTCATACGTGCCCGTGTGGGATGCGCCCCTTTCACACGTACTGATGGTGCGTGTTCCATGGCCACACGGGCACGTATGGAGAGCACACGGATTCCCGACACGGACTATGGGGTATCACATGGACTGATCATCAGCGCATGGAACGTCCGCTATCTTTCTTTCTGGAGCGGGTTGCCTTGGCATGGGTCACCTCTGGGTTGGATTCAGTTGGGCTATTTGGTGGATTGGGCCTCATTGGTTATCAACATCAACTTATTCAGGCTTTGTACTTGGACATTTGATGGATCATTGGGCTCCTTTGAATTTATTAGGATTGTTCTTTGGTTTAATTTTTTCAGGCTTTAATTTTTTAGATGGTTTTACCATTTGTGGAGTTGGTTTATTTTTTGGATTTCGAGGTCCGGCTCCATATCCGGCAATGAGTCGGGTGGTTGTCCCTATCTTGTACTTATATTTTATAATTAATAAAATCTCCCCAGGTGCCGCTCTGGTTTCTTAAAAAAAAAAAAGGTGAGGAATGAGGGCGGAAGTGAGGTAAAAACTAATTTTGGATTGTTTTTGTGAATATGATAAATAAATCTCATTTATAAAAATATATAAAATTTTCATTTTAGGAAAGCTTGACTGAAAGCGTGACTTATCAATGAGACACAAAAAAAAAAAGTTTGTGCACATTATTATGAGACGAAGAGAGTATTTTAAATTTGCGAAAGAAAAAATAGCAACATAACTAAATGTTAGAGATGAAAAATGGAATCCTCTAAACATTATTCCCTTCTTCTCAAAATAAATGTCGTTTTGAGCATTTGCACAGTTTTTAAGAAGCACAATAAAACATGTGAAGAAGTCTCATATACCCCTAAAGTAATTAATTACTTGTGCAAGAAATAGTTTAGTATCATTAATAAAGACACAATTAGTATATAATAATAAAAAAAATTGAAAATGGTATCGATCTAGTGGTATTTTTATGAGGATTATTTCTATCGCTGTAGGATCCCTATTCAAGATCACTGCAGTTCCTTTTTGGGCGGCTGTATGACGGAAAAACGACATCTATTTTAAGATATTTAAAGCAAATTTATTTTAAGACTATTTTAAGATTACGTTTTGGAGGAAACTAATTCCTACATAAGTTATAAAAAGTCTTGTTTTTAACCTTTAAACCCTAAACCTTAAACCATATAAAACAACCTTAAACCCTAAACCTTAAACCCTATAAAACAACCTTAAACCCTAAACCTTATAAAAACAACCTTAAACCCTAAACCTTATAAAACAACCTTAAACTCTGAACCCTAAACCCTATAAAAACATGACTTTTTATAACTTATTGAGAAACTAGTTTCTCCCAAAAATTTCTCAAACTCTTAAGAAGGAAGAAGTAGTAAAATGACATGGGGACCGAGTAAGCGTGAGGTTGGAGTTTGACTAGAAGACTAGAACATTCGCTGGGCTTAAAGTACGAGTCAAATGAGCCCCGCGGTCACGGCACACCACTCTTGACCCATTCCCATCTAAATTTATTTTCCTTTTTCTTTCTTTTCCATTTATAAATAAAATAACTAACAATAAAGTCCCTTTCACCCATACTGTTGACTTAACCCTCCCTCCATCTTTCTCACTTTCTCCTATTTGTCGTCCTATGTTCATATGAACATCGACATCTTTATTTCCTTCTGCACCAAAAAGAAAATAATATTGACATATGATTATGTTTCATCTGTTTCAAATTATCATTGTACTTTTTTAAAAAATTACTCATTCAATTTTATAATAAATGTCATTTATTTTTATTTTGTGACTTTTACTAGCAAAAGTTGTCTCGAAAAAATAGCTTGATAAGTATTTATTTATTTATTTATTCAATGTGACTCCTTTACTCAACCACAACAAAAATATACTTACTATTTCATACTCAAATTGTCTCTATTACTTTATTTTTCATACTGAAACCACAAATTGGATTAGCTTCAACATTTGTTTGCTCCAACAAGCTTCATCATCGGCTCGATTTTTCCGTCTTGCGCTATTTTGTGCTCAACAGATAAGATGATTTTGAGCTCGATGGGACTCATAAATCTTCAAATAGATATTTACCACACAGATTGAACAGGAAGATGTGGTCAAATCGTGGTCGCAGCTGCAGTCGAGTTTAAAAATTACTCCCTCCGGTCCCAAATATAAGCAAAAATAACTAAAATCACACCTATTAAGAAAGTAGTTAAGTTAGTTAATTGTCTTGATTTTATAATAAAAACATGTTAAAAGTACTAATATATCCTCATATTAAATGTGTAATAAATGTGCACTTGTATTTGAAAATGAATAATTAAATAGGGGCAGTTTTGGTAAGAGAGTATTAAATAGTCTTGAAATCCCTTAGAGTTGCTTATATTTAGGTAAAAAAAAACCCACTTTTGTTGCTTATAATTGAGTCCGGAGGGAGTATGGATCAAGGCAACCATCCATTACAATTTAAATTATGTGCCTTTGTTTTGGTGAGGCCCATTCAAGTTTAAAATAGGGCGAAAGGTATGATCATTTGAGATATAAATTTCAACTGATAATTCTAAAAAAAAAAAAAAAAAAAAAAATAGATCTGAGTTGCAAGATATAACTGCAGTGCTTCTTAATAGTTTTACTATATTTACTTTTTAAATAGGATTACCATGGTATAATTACGTTCTTTGATGTATCTCAAATAGCTTGGGAAATACTCCACTATAACTCACTTCCGCCTCTCAACCTTCCACACCATCACGGGGACGCCTCAAATCCTCAATAGGCATCTCACCTTTAGCCGTGTACAAAGCCCAAATCAAATACCCAATAGCCAAAATCCTCAACAGACGTCTTCTTTCGGACATCCCTCTGCAATCCTTACAACCCCGACCAAAACCTTACCCAACCCCGGTCGTGCATCATCCCCAACAGTCAATTTATGGTGCTCTATCCATAAAATGATGTACCCACAGTACCCACAAATGTAACCACGGCCCCTTCCCACAACGTTTGTTATCCTCACCACCATCAGTGGCTCACCCCTCCCTCTCACTATATCCAAAACCCCGTCATTTCGACGTAAACTAAACGTCATTGCAATATAAAATCGTCATTGTGACGTAGTTATGACGTAAAATAATCGTCATTGCGATGTAAAATAAACTTTATTGCAATGTAAAATTTCCATTGCGACGTAGTTGTGACGTAAAATCTGTTGGGGAATTGTGGTATATCTGTGCAGTTCATGCCCATACAATTCTGATAATAGTGAGACACGACAACCATGCATACGAATAATATGAAAGTAATCAACAAGAAAAGAACACAATATTTGTTAACCCAGTTCGTCAACAACAATGACTACATCTGGGGGCACTGTCAAGCCAGGATATTTCACTAATATCATAATCTGTGTCTGTTTACAATAAAGCCTACAGCTCTATATAGCAAGGAGATAACTTCTCCATGTAAACACTCCTATCACACATAAAACCCTAGACATGCTTCAACCCATCCATGGAATGCCCCTAAGGGCACCCCCAAGGGCTAGCACTCACTTGGCTCTCTTTGTGACTCACAGATTCTCTCTGGCTATTTTTCTAGTGTACCCAATGTTTATGGCCATCACTTGGTTTATATAGGCAACATGTCCAAAACCTAAACTAAGTAGGAAACCCGGAATAATTAAATTCCTAATTCCACTTAAACAAGGAATCCCAAGGAAAATTAAATTACAACCTAGTCAAACAAGGAATCCCAATAAATCCTTATATGACTCAAATTTAATTTCCCTTTCCTTCTAGGTTTTGTCTCCACAACCCAACAATCTCCCACCTGGAGACGAAACCAAATCACGTGATTACCATCTCCGTCAAAACTCCCACCCGAGAATGACTATTCACACATTGTCACCACTACATTCGACTTTTGCCAAAAGTCTCATCACTAGGCTCACCAAAGCCCACACAAATGAGTTGAAGCGAAGCGTAGGTCTTCAACATAACTGCTGGAAACTTCTTTGCTCTGAGTCTTCACTTCACAAAGATATCCTCTATGCAATTATCTCCGCTCGTCTGTTCTTTGTTTCTATCCACGAACCCCTATGAGATCGTGTGCCTTCACAGTCTTGATCTTTCTGTGTACCAAGGCAACCTATCTGCAACTGATTCTGGATAACGCTCATGTTGGTCAAGTTGTCTCTCTCGCTAGCGCTAGCCTTCTCACAACTTTCTACCAACATACCGTTTCTGGCGAAATTTCTCCCACCATGGCGATCTCGGTCCCCGCCATCCTCGCATTCCAGGCAACAACCCATGCGAAACATGTTGTATGTGGTGTACAACATCATCGGCCTCACGAGCTACCAAGTTAGCTACCACGGCAATTCTCCACATCTCACAGTCGAAGGCGACCACACAACCTTCCTCCTAACTGCTTAATGGCCAATCAAGTATCTCTTCCATGCACCTTTGAATTCTCCTGCACATCTAGCAACTTCTGCATACCCTATACGCTTGCTCTACATATTCTGTACCCTTCTGCACGCTCTCTGCATATTTTCTGCACAAAATCTGCACCTGCATAAAATCTGCACGTGCGCTGCAAGAAATCTGCACGTGCATTGCACGAATTCTGCACGAAATCTGCACATCTGCTGCACGTACCCCGTATGCCTATTGCCTGTGCTTACACATGATCTGCACACCTATGCGATCAATCATCTATCAAAGTCTGGAAAACTTGAATCTTTCTTTCTTGCAACTCTCATAATCCAAATCCGTTGCCCAAATTCGCACCAACGAATTTCTATGTTGATCAATCTCCGCCCATTATCACTGCACCCACAAATCCTTAATAACACAATCCGTCTAGATCCCTGCAAACCTTAGCAACAACCAGATTCTGCAACCCTGATCTTGGATTCATGTCCTTCTATGATTATGTTACCTGCAACCTTGATCTGAATACATGCAGTCCCAAATCCATCTGAATTTATGAAACCTTGATCCTATTTGGTCTTAGTAATCATAAAATCAAAAGAATTTCTGCCGTCCCTAATTCTGATCCGCGTTCCTGCAGCCACATTCAATCAACTCGGACAGCCCTGATCTTCCTAACCGGAAGCTCTGATACCAGTTGTTGGGGAATTGTGGTATATCTGTGCAGTTCATGCCCATACAATTCTGATAATAGTGAGACACGACAACCATGCATACGAATAATATGAAAGTAATCAACAAGAAAAGAACACAATATTTGTTAACCCAGTTCGTCAACAACAATGACTACATCTGGGGGCACTGTCAAGCCAGGATATTTCACTAATATCATAATCTGTGTCTGTTTACAATAAAGCCTACAGCTCTATATAGCAAGGAGATAACTTCTCCATGTAAACACTCCTATCACACATAAAACCCTAGACATGCTTCAACCCATCCATGGAATGCCCCTAAGGGCACCCCCAAGGGCTAGCACTCACTTGGCTCTCTTTGTGACTCACAGATTCTCTCTGGCTATTTTTCTAGTGTACCCAATGTTTATGGCCATCACTTGGTTTATATAGGCAACATGTCCAAAACCTAAACTAAGTAGGAAACCCGGAATAATTAAATTCCTAATTCCACTTAAACAAGGAATCCCAAGGAAAATTAAATTACAACCTAGTCAAACAAGGAATCCCAATAAATCCTTATATGACTCAAATTTAATTTCCCTTTCCTTCTAGGTTTTGTCTCCACAACCCAACAAAATCGTCATCACGATGTAAAATTGTCATTACGACTTGAAATAAATCGTCATTGCGACATAAAATAAATCGTCATTGCAACGTAAAATTGTCATTTCGATGTAGTTACTACAACAAAAATGACTTTTAGTAGTACTTAAAAGTGCCGAAAACGGAAATTTTTTTTTCGGAAAAGCAACTTCTGGTACATTTTTCGGCAATTTAATAAGTGCTAAAAAAAGTGGTGTCGGCAATACTTTCCGGCACCGCAAATTTTCCGGCACTTTTTTCCCAACAATTTTTAAAGTGTCATATTTTAAATAAAAATATTATTGAACTTACCCTAATTCAAACACAAGACTTCTTGCCTATGAAACAAGTTTTCTACCGCTAGGCCAAATCATTTTTTATATAAATTTTTACATACAATAATCTATTATATAAAACATAAATTTACATTAATGCATTTTTATGATTGTAGTACATAAAAATATAATATAATTAACAAATTAAAGTAAAGGCACATGAAAATGATTAAATAAGATGATCAAAATAAACATCTTTCTATTAGCGGCACCTTGTAAAAAAGTGTCGGAAATTAGCAGCCCTTATAAAAGAGCCGGAAATTTAAAGGCTTTTAATAAAAGTGCCACTAAATTTCCGTCACATTTTATAAGTGCCGCTACCGACACTTTTGTATAAAGTGTGGAATTAAGCGGCACTTAAGAAAAAAGTGTTGAAAATTTATCGGCACTTTATTTAAAGGGTCAGAAATATACCAGCACTAGTTTAAAAGTTTCAGAAATTTTCGGTACTTAATAAAAAATGCCAAAAATTAGCTGCATTTTTTTCAAAAGTACCACAAACTTACGGCACTTATGAAAGTGCCGATAAATATATGTCGGGAAAGGCTACTTTTGTTGTAGTGAGTTGCAAAAAAAAATAAATCGTCATTGCGACATAAAATTAACCCTAGCCCTCATGTAAAGTGATTCCAGTGATTGATCGCCAAAGCAAAATCCGGTTTGTCTCATTACTCTTTAAGATTGGACTTATCCGAGGATCATCAATCCTACGGGGGCATATTAAGAATATTGAAATATTTCCTAATAGGTTTACTATTGTAATATTTACTTTCCTAATAGGATTACCATTATACGGAGTATAGTCTTATTTGATGTACCTAGAATACTTTGGGAAGTAGTTCACCTCTTGTATAAATATACTACTTTCGTGATTAATAATATTTCATTCTTTCATACTTTTTATCTTCCTTGCATGATTGACTTCGTATATATATATATATATATAAACAAACATACGCTCTCAACAAAAGAGAAAAACTTAGTGTATACAAAAAAAAAGTTATGCAAGATAATGAAATTTACAAATCAAAAAGTAAAGAATTGATAACAACAACAAAATTGTTTGCAATTTCAACATATTGAAATTACAAATTGAAATTATAAAAAACGTGTTGTTGAAATTACAACCAAGAGGAATATTAATATATATGGGGTGATAGAAGCAGTTTTCTCAAAATAATATCTTCCTCTCCTCCGATTTCCCTTTCTTATTCATCTTCATTTCTTCTTCAAATCTAAAGCAGGTAGTGAATTTAGGGTATTTTCTTTTCGATTTCTTTCACATCTGTCATCAAAATTGTCAAAAAAGAAGGTTTTTTTCATTTTGTTTTTCCCAGATCTTGTAATATACACATTAATCATTGATATCATCAGTGATTAATGTTTATATTATGAGATTTTTTGCCTTTTAATTTTTAAATTTAGTGTTTTATTATTATTTGTTGTTAGTTTGTCAAATAAATCATGATGTCTTATGTCTCGTTCTATCATATGTTATCTCCCCTTTGTTGGGAGCCTTTGCTTTCTCCCCTTTGTTGAGAGCCTTTGTCTTCTCCCCTTTGTTGGGAGCCTTTCCTTCTCTTCTCTGTGAGAGTCTTAGAACGATTTTGATATTTTTTTTCTTCTTGGTGCTATGCTTGCAATATTTGATCGCGCATTTACTGCTGACTCAAATGTACTACTTTTTTCGTGTTTTCAAAGCCAAATTCTTACAGTTCAGGGGTTTACTAAAGGCCATTGTTGAGTCGTGTCCAAGTCTTACTTGGAAAAACATATGCGCATCACATGTTATAATTCCCAAGGACATTCACTTGAGATTTGGTTCGGGATTGACCATCATTATTCGAGATATGTTAGGCTATTCATGTGTGGATCTTAATTGCAATGTTTACATTATGGACGAACTTCCGTTATTTGTGAAACGCCGTGTTCTTAAATATTGTTAATGCAATTATGTGTTATTTGCTTTCAAGAAAAAAAAATTGCAACCAAGAGAATATATTAAGGATACTACAAATCAAGACTTCTTGCTAAAATCAATCAATTAAAATATCTTTCTATGTATGTAAAAAGGTAATAATATTTATATATGTAAGTTAAGTAGAAATGTTGTTAAATTTTCTCACAACATTACAGTCTATGCTAAAAATATGTACATCACTTTATAAGTTATGAACCTACTTTCTTAATAAAATAACTATGTAGTTTAATTAAAAAAAAAAGAAACTGTAGTGAAGTTGAGAAATATAGTAAATAAGGGCAAACAATTGTATTACATATTTTGTTATGCATAAGCACGCAAAATAAATATTTGGTATTATAAAAAATGAGGTCAAGTTTTAATATAAATAACACATAAACCTTAATTTCTTAATAATTTCACTAATAAATTTTTATTTTTTTTAAATGGAGGCACCTTTTCCATTCTTATATGTGTACCTCCACCCTGTAATTGTGATCAGGATCGGGTCAAGAGGGAGGGTAGGGTGAGCATCCTCCAATGGCTTACGATGATAAGGACCCCTAAATTATATAGTATATGTATATAGTATGTTTATTTTTAATTTTGCATTTAGTATTATATTTTGATTAGTGAAGTTTAAACTATTTACTTTATATGAATAAATGGTATACTTGGTATAATAAAACACAAAATCTTGGTAAGAATGCGTTTTTCCTAACTCCGACGAAAAACGTGTTTTAAAAAAAACACGGTGACATTTTTGTAAATATGTGGAAATTCTTTAAAAAACGCGTGGTGGCATTTTTGTAAATAATCGGAACTTCTCAACGGTTCTGGATATCAATATAAAACCTTCGGGATATGAGATTGATAGCGTGAACCTTTGAAAGTGATAGGCATAAGGGTCATTTTTGTAAACAATCGGAACTTCTCAACGGTTCTGGATATCAATATAAAGCCTTTTGGATATGAGATTGATAGCCAGAACCTTTGAAAGTGATAGACAGAAGGGTCATGGATATCAATATAAAGCCTTTTGGATTTGAGATTGATAGCCAGAATCTTTGAAAGTGATAGCGAGAAGGTTTTTTCTGATTTTTTTAGGGTAATAGAAGTGTTAATAGATAGTCAGTGACAATGTTTAGGATGACTAGTTGTTGTGTTACGAAGGTCCATCGAGTGTGTTGAGGACCGCCAGGTGATTGTGAAAAACACGTTTTTCCTAACCATTAGAAAAAACGCGTTTTACAGGAGACCAACTCATAATAAAAAGAAGAAACTGAGGTAGAGGGCCCATTAATATTTTGACTTTTTTACCTGACATAGTCATTTCATTTGGTATGATATAGTATATGCAATAAACACATGTGAGATAGATGTAGAGCATATACTCCATCCGTTCCAGAAAAGTTGAAACATTTACTTTGAAGCTAAGAAATTAAGGATATAATATTATATTAAGAATGAAAAGTTGAGAGAAAGAGAGAGAATTAGTGGGGGTGGAAAGAGAATGAGTGGAGAATACTGAGTGGTTGGGAGGAAGAGAGAGAATGTGTAGAGGATTATAAAAGTAATAAAAAGATTCAATTTTTTGATTGTTGCAATTTTGTGAAATACCCTAAATGGCAAAATGTTGCAACTTCTTTGAAACGGAGGGAGTATTTTTAGTAAAACGTCATACATTAGAAGAAAGAATTTAATGAAAATGATGATGATGAGGTAATGTTATCACCGGATGAGTCTTTTCGACTTAACTAATTTGTAGTTATTGTACATATAGTAGTTACCTCATTAGCTAATAGTTTTGAGAAATTAAGACATTCAAAACTATTTCTGGATATAATATGATAAATTAAGAAAGAATGTTGCACAGAGTTCACTACTTTTTTTCTCATGTGTCCGATATGATTTAGTTTTTGAATTAAAAGTTGTACCTATGTTTTTTCAAAGTGGATCATATCAATTTTTAGAAATACTTGAATTGTCAAAAGTGTTGATGTTATACAAGCATTAGCATTACTTATTGAAATTTGTTAACTGTGCATGTGTCATGACATCGTTTGATTTTTTTTCTCTCAAAATTGAAATTATTTAATTATTATTTTTTCGAGATCATCAGTATCTTATTATATGTTAGAAAATACTGATATTGGTACAATTACTAATTATTTTAAATCTCAAAAAGTTTGTAAGAATATGTTTTTATGATCAGTATGAGTTCGTTTCATTCGTGTTATTTTTGTTCGATTTCAGATTTCAATTTGTCAAAATTTTATATGCTCTACTACAAATGAATGTTTGTCTTCTCAGTAGTTCTTGGTGATTAATTGTTTAGATAAGCATTGTAATTTTCTTTTCTTTTATTTTATTTTGGTAGTTATGCACCTACTTGCACTACGTTGGTTTTTATATCAGTATTGTTTTTTTTATTTGGACTTATTTATGATATTTGAGTTTCGTAATATATATCTTGAGCGTAAAAAATTATTTGAGTTTTGCAAATAAAAAATAATAATTATAGAGGTCCTGCAAATGTCTTCGCCCTGGGCCCAAAAAAGACTAGGGACGGCCCTGATTGTGATGACATCTCAAAAATGTTGATTGAGGAAATTTAAATTCGACCGAAAAATTCAGTGATTAAAATGTGAATTTTACCTTTCAAAACATTTACTCACTCCATCTCAAAATAAATGTCATTTTGGAGTGTTACACATATTAAAAAATATCATTAATGCATGTGAAGAAGTCCGTAAGAGATAGTTTATTATCATTATTAAGAGTATAATTGGTATACAACAACAAAAAACCTTTGAAAATAGTGTCACAACAAGTATTTTGAGACAAAAATTAACTCCCCAAACGATATCTATTTTCAGACGAATGTGTTAGTAAATCAGACTCAAAAGATAGCAGATAATAATGAACGCAAATCAACAAGTAAGAACACAGATTTTACGTGGTTCACCAACAACCTATTGGCTACGTCCACGGGCAAAGGGAAACATATATTATTATGGCGGAGAAATAATTACAAGAAGACGATGATCACACTAATCTATGTTTGCATGAACATTGATCACAAAGTTCCTAGCTATGCAAATCCCTAGATCTAGAATTACTGATCTCTCTCTCCCTATGTCTTCGATCACGCAAGAAACAAATACTATTCTATGGCTAGTATTTATATGCATTAGAGACCTAAACTAGAAGATAGAAGGAGTCCTAAATCAAATCCCCAGAGGACTTGAAATACTTTCTACGCAAGCCAAAACAGCGCCAAAATCCGAAAAACCTCGGAGAGCATGGTTCGCCCGGGTCTTGGTACTGGTCCGGCCGGGTCTTAGCCTTGGTCCGACCGGATCCACCAAGGCACCCGACCGGGTTTTCAATTCTGCTGCTTTACTTCTTCAAAATCACCCTTTGCTCTAACAATCTCCACCTTCATTTTGAATCTCCCCTTATAATTCAGATGTACGAGCTTCCGACATAGCATCCACCTTGAGCCACATCCCTCGTACCAATTTTTTCAACCTTTTCCTCAGTCTGTCTTTCGTTAAAGACAATAGATTTTGTGCACCATGTATCTTCAAGACACTCAGAATTTGCTTCACCAGACAAACAACATTGTCCTCTGGACAATCAGATTTTCTGCATGCAATATATCCTACGGACACCCAGACGTGCACCTACGGGCACTCAGAATCACCCCAACGGGCGACTAACAATCATTCAATTGTGGCCCATCCAGTCGACATTGGATCATGCCTACCATGACTGATGCAACCAGTGTGTGTTGATCTTCTAGCCGTGGGTTGCCCAGTTCACTCCGGCCTAGAGTAAAACGCTGCTCCACCTGCTCGTCAACACCCTCACCAATCTCAAAACCTTGGAGGATGAACAAGGAACCTTTTCTTTCACCCTTCAGAATCACACCTGAACCTTTGTAGACATCCAGAATTCCACCTCCACCTTTGAAACTGTATCCCTTCTTGTCCAACTGACTAAGCGATATCAGATTCTTTGCTACTTGTGGAATGTGTCTTACCTTGTTCAATGTCAGAGTTTTATCACCAGACGTTCTCACCCTTACGGAGCCCACCCCAACTACCTCACAGTCTGATTCATTAGCCATATAAATACGGTCTCCATCTTTCTGCTAGTACGTTGTAAACTGCTCCTTGCACGAACACATGTGCTAAGACACTCCCGAATCTAGAACCCATGCAACTTCCTTGCACGCTTCTTCTTCGGTCACCAGGGTATAATCACAATCCTCATCCAGATTGTCACTGCTTGCCGCCGCAGCAGTCGACTTAGATTTGTGCTGCTCTCTTTTCTTCTTGGGATAGTCGGTTTTCCAATGCCCCTTCTCCTTGCAATAGGTACAGATATCTCCAGGTATCGGACCCTGTCTAGAACCTCCATTCCTTCGACCATGCCCTCTGCTGCCTTCCGCAACCAAACCTGATGACTGAGATTCAGTACTAGTACCACTCGCCTTTCGGCGCAGTTCTCTAGTCTTCAGACCAAACTTTACTTGCTCCAGAGAAATTGTCTCTTTGTTCAAACATGAATCAACATATGATTCATATGACAACGGCAGAGACACCAACAGAATTAGAGCAGCTTCCTCATCATCAATTTTCACCTCTCTATTACGCAATTCAAGTAATAAAGAAAAAAATCGATCTAGATGATCCTTGATAGGTGTACCTTCAAACATATGGAAAGTGAATAGCTTCTTCTTAATATAGAGCTTGTTGGTTAGAGACTTCGTCAAATACATCTTCTCTAACGTCAGCCACAAGCCTCCCGCTGTTTCCTGATCCGCTACTTCCGCTAAGATCTCATCATCAAGACTTATGATAATCATTGAATGAGACTTCTCATCCAATACTAACATGTTTGCAGCCTTCTTTGAATCCTCTGCTGTGGCCTTGCCTTTTTGACGCAGAAAGGAAGCAATATTCGTGAATAGCAAGCGCTAGACACAAGAGTTTACAAGCAATAAACCTTAGAACAATAAAACTGGAATCCACCAGAGAATAAGAGAAAAACTCTTTGAAATAAAATTAATAATCTGACAGCTACAGAACACGAAAAGTGTTTAAATACCCCTAGGGCAACCAAAAACGAAAAGCCCTAAACAAACGAAATAAGGAAATAAAATCCAAAAATAAAAATAACTGTTTTAAAATAAAAAGGTTGTTTTCGAGTCCTAAACGGACTTGGATGCCCGAAAAGCATCGTACATCATGGCGAAGCGATGTGTCTTGTTCGTGGCGAAATTCCCTTTCCGAAAAGTACTCATAATAGTCATTCTGAGTCCGGACGACCAAACTGCAAAATCCTGCCGCAACTTCGTCGATACGATCCGCGAACCTTCCTACATCACTTTGGATCCTTATAATCCCTTATTGCAGTAGCCACTGGAGCCCACAAGCTTTGTCTTCGCAACATGGCTCTCATCTTGATCTGCCATAAACTGAAAATGTTCTTCCCATCAAACTTGTCGATTTTCTGGTCCATCTCGGAATCCATCTCTTCTACCGTAGCGGAATGCCCTGATCTTTCTTGACTAACCAGGCTCTGGTTCCACTTGTTAGTAAATCAGACCCAATAGATAGCAGATAATAATGAACGCAAATCAACAAGTAAGAACAGAGATTTTACGTGGTTCACCAACAACCTATTGGCTACGTCCACGGGTAAAGGGAAACAGATATTATTATGGCGGAGAAACAATTACAAGAAGACGATGATCACACTAATCTATGTTTGCACGAACTTTGATCACAAAGTTCCTAGCTATGCAAATCCCTAGATCTAGAATTACTGATCTCTCTCTCCCTATGTCTTCGATCACGCAAGAAACAAATACTATTCTATGGCTAGTATTTATATGCATTAGAGACCTAAACCAGAAGATAGAAGGAGTCCTAAATCAAATCCCCAGAAAACTTGAAATACTTTCTACACAAGCCAGAACAGCGCCAAAATCCAGAACACCTTAGAGAGCATGGTCCGCCCAGGTCTTGGTACTGGTCCGGTCGGGTCTTAATCTTGGTCCGACCGGATCCACCAAGGCACCCGACCGGGTCTTCAATTCTGCAGCTTTACTTCTTCTTCAAAATCACTCTTTGCTCTAACAGGAGGGAGTACTATTTGCATGCACATATTTTTCTATCCTCTTAATGGGTCTTCTTAATAAATTTCCCTTCATAAAAAGTCAAACAAGAAAGTCAGAAGTCCTTGAAGTTTAAATGATACATGTCCGTGCACAAAATATGGTTTTTAGATTTCTCCATCATTTATTCATCTTAAGAAGTCAAACAAGGATATTTTCATGATTTTATCGGTTTAACTAAAGAAACAAAAACAAAAAGAAGAAAATGGTTTGTCCTTCATAAAATATACAGTCTACATGTTCTTTCGTCTCATAAACAGTGTCTTACCATTTTTCACATTTCAAATAAGTATAATATTTCCAAATAAAAAATTGTTTTAGTTTAATCTACATGTTGCAAGGAATGAAAAATTATTAAAATACAAATTTAAGACACTTATAATGGGTTGAAAAGAGGATAAAGTTCTTTGGCATTTAAGAAAATTAATTAGACCTTCAATTTCAAAATAAATGTTCACTTTTCATGTAAGACATATTTCAAAAATATTAAAATTAAGTAGAAAAATATTTTTTTGTTATTCTCTTTTTATTTTTTGGTTATATATATAAATATCAAATAAATTGTATAAAATTTATAAAAAACTATTTAAAGACAAAGTTATTTCGCAAATGATCTTTCATTTTAAGACATAAATATTAATTAAATATCCACAAAAATATATTTAAATTTATATAAACAACATCTTAATATTACAAAAAATAAAAAAGGACACAATTTTAATACAAGCAAAGTAATAAGACATAAATATTAATTAAACAACGACAACAACAAGTTAATATTCCGGTATACCGGACCCATCTCCACCATAAATAATTATTATCTTAATTATATTATATTAAACTATATAATTTATTTTAAAGTTATTCTAGAGTTTCACTAATTTATTTGAAATTTTATCATTTAAAAAAAAAGGGTTCAATATACAAAATGACTAAAGTTTGTGTAGTGTTTGTGAAACTAGAGGAGTATTGAAATGATGATGTGGAAGAGAAAAATGCTTGATATATTCCTTTTGAAATCAAAATTGATAGTATGGGTTCGAGTGAAAAAATTATAAAGCAACATTTAAAGTAAACATTGAAGAAACGAAATAAAAATTGAATATTTGGATTAGAGATGCCCTAAACCAAGCAAATAGAGAACATTAATATTGAAGGAAGCTGATGGTATAGTTTAGTAGTTAAAATAAAAAGTAAAATAAGTTTTTTTTTTTTTTTTTTTCCTTTTTTCTAAAATAGTTTCAAATTTCAATAGCATTTGATAAATTGCAATTAAGCCTAAGCCGTAGGGTGCTTTAGCAATTTATTTTGTACTTTAATTTATTATCATCATGGAATAAGATCTCTTTACAACGTCCCCCTCAACCCAGAGTTGGACTGCTTGTTAACGTGAAGACGGGGGCATAGTTGGATGGCAAAGGAGAGGGACATACGATCTTTCTAAAAAGCATGCAGTGTGGTTAGATTCCTTGTGAGAGCATTTTACTCTCTTTTTGAGTTAGATCTTGTATGTGATATTAATTGACATGTGCTCAAACCCATGTTATTCAGACACATCTCGTTATTTAAGTGGTAGTAGCAATGAGGGATCGAAACTACTATCCACATGATTAATCTGGCGCAAACAAAAAATCTGAGCATATGAAAAACAAAATCTCTTTACAACACTTCAATCTACTAAGTCAAAAAGTCCAAAAGTGTCAATCACAAAGTAACCAAACATGGTCTTTGTGATGGTGGGATGAAACAGATGAAAAGATTGGGTGGCATCCCTCCTCCACTAGAGACATGGGTGAATGTTTGAATCATTATGGAGGAGAGCCCTACACTTATCATAATTCTATACTACATTTATTCCCAAGCATTATACACTACTTTTTCCCTATTCTTTTCTCTCTGCAGCTTTCTTTCTTTGTTGACAAAAACTAGTGTGAGAGGTTTTGTTAAAGAGTAAATGATTTGTTTTTTTATGGCCGAGACAAGCGTATTTTCTTTCTTATCGAGATCCGTCTCATGTGTGATCGTTTCACACAAAATTGTACAAAGTAATATACCAAACTATTACGCTACTTGAGACAATTGTACAAAGTAATATACAAAAATTAACCTATTTTATATAATTTTAATAAAATAAGTTTAAATACTTTTTATTCCAAATAAATATTGAGAATTAAGGGGTTGCCCGTGGGTCCGCCCCTATACGATATAAAATCATTTGGCAACTCGTGTGCATACCTAGATGTAAGGACCTGGAACTCTTGAAGTAAAAAGTTTGTTCAGGCACGTCAGATTTTAACAACTAAAAGTGAGATTAATTTTATTGTATCCATTTATATACATATAATTAACTTAATTTGGGGCAATGCTAGGGGAATAAAAAAAAGTTTATAAAATGATATACTCCCTCCGGCCACAAATATAAGCAACACTATGGGGTTTCACACAGATTAAGAAAATAATTAAAGTAGTTAATTCATCTTGATTTTACAAAAAAGAAAAACAAAAATGACTAAATAGCCCTTAACAAGTTATAATTATGGAGTAGAATTTGTCTTGAAAAGTGAATCAATTATTAGGGGTATTTTTGGAACAAAATTATTAAATGATCTTGAAATCCCATAGAATTGCTTATATTTGTGGCAAAAAAAAATATCCATAGTGTTGCTTATATTTGTGGCCGGAGGGAGTATACAAAATCAGGTGACGATATTTAATTGGTTTGCATTGATTGTGGACCCGCCACTAACTAATTAAAAGCACCAATAAAATCTTAACACATCATTTTGTGAACCAAGTTTTGTGAGATTTTTTTGTGACTTCATATTTACCAATTTGGATTATTTCAAGACTTGTTTTGGATAGCATTTTCTTTTGAAATTTGGATTTGTTTTCTTTTTTTTTTCCTAATAATCCACTGCAGTGCTTTAGATATGCTTTTTTTTTTTTCTTCCCTAAACTGTTGGATTGATTCTTTCGAAAAAAAAAAAAAAACTGTTGATTGGTTAATAAAAGATGACTTTGAAAATATTATTGAAGGCTTGGCCCAATGGGCCAGAAATCTATTTGACGTGACAAAATTTGCCCATGCTGCATAATGATTGGGCCTGGTTATAGACATTTCAATTTTTGTCTTGTCACACTCACATAGACATTTCAATTGTTAGAACTGATGATAGTCATCGTTAATGCTTATTCTCCTTACGGCATGGACATCATAAAAAAAAAAAAAAAAAAATCATTAATACTCCCTCCGTCCTAAAATGATATTCACATTTGACTATTCAAACCTTTTAAGGATATGAACACTTGATTCACTAGTCATGTTTTGTTTGGGCACTTCTAAGCCTAGGTTGTAGAAATGTGAAGAATTTTTTGGGACAATAAAAAATGCCAAATGAGAAGATCATTTTGGGACGGAGGGAGTACTTATTAAGAAAATAATAAAAGAAGAGTAAATAACACGAGTTGGTTAAGGGTATAATTGTCTAAAACAATATTTATTATGCAAAGGGGTAAAAAGTAGGTTGCAAGTGTTGCTTCTTTTTTTTTATTTTTTTATAATAACACAAGCATTATAAAGTCAAATGTGTCCAAAATACTATTCATCAATTTTCATTTTAAGAGTGGGTCTTTTACACTGGGATGTATGATGTTGCCATGATTAGAATATGAATTGGGCTCGCTAATTCTCGAGTTGGGCTTAAATGGAAGCCCAAATAAATAAACAGAGACTGGGAAGGTATGAGAAGCATATGCCAAGAGAATATAAAGGAGAGTAAAGAAACCTAAGCCCAAGATCCAAAACCAATGGGGAGGCGACATGCAGGGTGCGTTTAGTAAGCGACATTAAGAGTATAACGCAAGGCGTAGGCGGCATAACAAGTAGATAATAGAATTAAAAGTAAAGAGACCACTTGGATTAATAGGGATGGCGACATTGGAGATTAATGTCGCCGGCGGATTAACAATAAGAGCGTGCAAAGTGTGATTAAAGGGGGACCACAAAATCTGTTATACTCAAGTAGACATGTGCTTTCTCTCTGACTTACGTACCAAATTATCATTACGAGCCAATCAGGACGCGCCACCTGGCATAATCACAAGGAAAATGCCTAAGGTTAGACGAGACCAGCACGTGACGGGAAGCATGTGCCGAGCACGAGGACAGGGAGTATAAATAGGGAGGACGTCATTTGCATGAGGTAATCTCTGAATTCATTCTCACACACCCAACACACTTTCTCTCTCTATTTTATTCTCCATCCCCAATTCTTACTCTCACACCGGAGGGGCTTCCGACGAAGTTGCCCCCGGCGTAGTGACGTTTGTTCAGGTGTGCAGGCTTACTAGGAAGGAAGGCCGAATCCATAACTAGACTACCAATCAGACCAGTGCAATTAGAATTTATTCCGGGCGCATCAATTGGTTTCGTTGCCGGGACCTGAACTCCTTCCGAGCAAGTTTTCTGGTGAGCAAGAGAAGGTTGGGTTCGGAGTACGGTAATTATGAGTGGTAGAGAGTAGTTTGGGGTAGACAGTGTGGTTGATTTTTGTTCGAGAATTTGTAAAATCCTATTAAGCAATATCTGTTGTGGAGGTATTTTTGATTTAGTAGGATTGTGGGATAAATTAGATAGCGTCGTTGGAAAAGATAATTGCCAAAGTAACGGGAATTCTGGGTTTGTTGTTCTGACAATTTCATTCAGATTGTCAGAAATTTCTGGGTATAATTGATAGTTTATCGTTTTGCTTGTTGCAAAATTTACATCACAAAATGGTACAGGTGACGCCAGTTAAGAACGTGGTGTTGGACTTTAGTAATCCCCACACATGAGGAGGTTCTAATCTATTGGGGGAGAATGAGGTCATTGAAGAATTAAATGTGGTAGGAGGAAGACAAGTTGATCGGCGGGATGCCGAAGAGCAAACAACGGGGTTAAACCAGTCGAGGGATACAGAAAATCAAAGGCAGTTGGTCACAGTTGAGGATCGGGAGGCAGAGATAGAAAGGCTAAATGCCCAAAATCAACTGTTGTTGCAAATCATAGCGAATAATGCAAGGCTGGCACCGCTGGGACAGGCACCGACCGCAATCCCGCTTAGAGTCACTACCAAGGACAAAGAAAAGGTAGTGGAAGAACAAAGGAGTCAGCGGGATGACATCAACCCTCCAAGGCAAGATGGCAGGGTGCAGAATGTAGGAAATGAAATGGCACCAAGACGAAAGAATGACATGGCCCAAGGAGGCGGAATAGGGAAAATGACGGCGTAGCTCCAAAAAGAAAGAATGGTCCAGAAAATGCCTACGGCCAGGACGGCGAAATGCGTGGGTCGAAGTCGCAAATAATCATGGATAAAGGGAAACATGTAAAGATTTACTACCATCCTGCTACCCAAAATGAAAACTCATATTGGTGCGAATATGAAGACGATTATGATGAAGATAGAATATCCATCAGCGAGAACAAGGTACCTCAAGGTTATCTCGAAAGGCGTGAAGGAAAGAATGTGGAGTAAAGGGGGATGCGTGACTCAATTCGGAATCATGACAATTTCCGAGCAGAGCAAGAGCAAGATGAAATGAGCCGTGAACTGTTGAAGAGGGTCATTCAGTTAGAGAGAGGGCTGAACGGAAATGATCACGATTTGTTCTCATCACCATTCGCTAATTATATTCAGGAGGCGGATACAGACCCAAATTTCCGCCTGCCTGATCTAGCGAAATACAATGGTTCCACTTCTGCGAGAAATCGCGTGGGGAGTTTTGAGGTGACCATGGACATTTTAACGAAAGTAGACTCAACCCGGCGTAAAACCTTTGCGAGCTCTTTGACAGCCCATGCGTTGGACTGGTTTTTATCTCTTCCCACAGGCACAATTCTTAGTTATGCCGATTTCAAGAGTAAATTCTTGAAGAAGTTTGGATCAATGGGGACCCAGCCGGTGGCAAGGCAAGATTTGTGCTCAATTAAGAAGAAGGGGGGGGGGGAACTGTAGCTAAATTTTCTGAAATATTCTTAAAAGTGGCGGAGAGGATCCCAAATCTGGATGATGGTTACATATGTTGGGGTGCAACCCAAAGTCCCACATCGGCAATTGAGGAAACAATTTCAAGGTATATAAGAGCACCCACACACTTCATTAGTATGAGGCCTTTTGGGGGTTGACCCAAAAAAAAATCCGTACGGGCTGGGCCCAAAGCGGACAATATCATACTAATGCGGAGAGTGGTGGTGGTGGTCGCGGTCCCTACAAGTGGTATCAGAGCTATGGTTCGGATGGACCCGACCGGGTGGACCATGTGTGTGCTTTATATGGTGGGGTTCTCCTTGTGCGACATAGCGAATCGAGTCTTGCAATCGAGGGCGATGGTGTTTCGTAGGCGGTTGGTACAAGCTTTCGCCGATATGGGCCAGAGGAAACACTGCGGGCCATAGCGGTGTGGTCCTTGGTTTGAGGGAAGGATTGTTGGGGTGCAACCCAAAGTCCCACATCGGCAATTGAGGAAACAATTGCAAGGTATATAAGAGCACCCACCCACTTCATTAGTATGAGGACTTTTGGGGGTTGACCCAAAAACAAATCCGTGCGGGCTGGGCCCAAAGCGGACAATATCATACTAATGCGGGGAGTGGTGATGGTAGTCGCGGTCCCTACAAGAATTTTTTGGAATAGAGGACCAACCAGGAACTAGCGATCGGAGCAAAAGGAAAGAAATATGTCGGAGGGACTGACCTTCTGGGCGGCCGCCCAGGGTCATGGTGGGCGACCGCCCACTCCATCAGTTGGAACCATCAGCCGGAACACAATTGTGGGCGACCGCCCAAGTGTCGGGGGCAGTCGGGGCTGGTTCGGTTTTTAGGCCAGATTTCGGGTTTCCTTGTCCGTCTAGGGTTAGGTTTTATTCTAGGATGCCTATATAAGCAATGTTCCGCCCCCATACTCATTGTAACTCCATATTTACATATTATAGTGCAAGATCTTGGCTTGGTAGTGCCCCAGACGTAGTCAAACATATTGACGAACTGGGTAAAGAATTTCTTGTGTTCTCTTGTCTTTTGCTTTATATTTCTTGTGCTTGTTTGTGGTGCCGGGTTTTTCTTGCGATTTGCTTGGGTGTTGGGTTGGGAAGGGTAAATTCCACAACAACTGGTATCAGAGCTTTAGTTGAACGATCAAAGGGGTTTATCAAGCAATCAAGAATGGGCAAGGATAAACAAGCGGTGGAGAAATTCGATGGCTCTGACTATGGATATTGGAGGATGCAAATAGAGGATGTCTTATATAATAAGGATCTCTATAAGCCTCTAAAAGGAGTCAAGCTGGAAAGCTAAAAACAGGAAGACTGGCATCTCATGGATCGGAAAGCCTTAGGGGTGGTTAGATCTACTTTCTCAAAGTGGATCGCGAAGACTACCAAGAAGGCGAAAACCACTAAGGAGCTATTGGATTATCTTACTGAGAGATTTGAAACTCCATCTGATGCAAATAAGGTTGATTTGATACGCAAGATCGGTAATCTCAAAATGCAAGAGGGAGGATCCATAGCTAAACACATCGATGAGTTTATGGATGTTATAGACTCATTGGCTGCGTTGGAGATTACTTTCGGTGAAGAGGTTCATGCGTGTTTATTGCTAGCGTCCTTACCAGGAAGTTGGAGCGGAACGGTGACAGCGTTAAATGCTTCAGCAGGTAAGAACAAATTGAAGTATGATGATGTTAAGGACTTCCTCTTGGGCGAGGAAAATCGCATAAAGAAGTTAGGGACACCGTCTACTTCGGGATCGATCTTGGCTACAACTAGCAGGGGAAGGCCGGGTTCTAGCAATAAAGGAAGAACAAGGTCAAGGGAAAGTGTAATCGTGGGTGGGGATCAGTCTGTGGAGAATAAAGAAAGACCAAGGGTTGCCAGAGGATTGGTAGAGTGCTATCATTGTAAGGAGTTAGGACACTACAAGAGGGATTGTCCCATGCGAGAGGATAAATCGGCGAATGTGATAATCGAAGGTGATGATGTACTGATTCTGAGTGTTAGTAGTGCGCTAGAATCATGGGTGCTGGATTCGAGGGCATTATTCCACTCATGCGGGCATGCAAGAGCGATGGAAAATTACACTTCCGGTGATTTCGGTAAGGTCTATCTGGCGGATGGCGAGCCTTTGGAAATCAAAGGGAAGGGGGATGTCAGAATAGGAGCATCAGACGGGAACGTCTTACATCTACATGGGTCAGACACATTCCGGGTTTGAAAAAGAACCTGATATCAGTTGGGCAGTTGGGTGAAGAAGGTTACACAGTAACTTTTAGATGCAGGAACTGGGTTATTACCAAGGAGGATTGTGAAATCGCTCAGGGGTAATAAGGAAGGAAGATTGTACTTGAAAAACACCAAGGATAGTATCGCGGTGGCGTCAGCCAAGGGTGATACGGATTTGTGGCACTGTCGATTGGGTCACATGGGTGAGAAGAAGGTATCCCTGGTAAGTTCTCGGTTTGGTGTGTCATATTACATGACCTTCATTGATGATTCGACAAGGAAGGTCTGGGATTACTTCTTAGAAGGGAAAGATGAAGCTTTCGGGATGTATAAGAAGTGGAAGGCCTTGGTGAATAATCGGAAGGGACTCAAGGTTAAAAGCTTGATGTCGGACAATGGTGGGGAGTATGAGCTCGGGGAGTTCAAGGAATGCGGTGATGAAAATGTGATTTGCATGGATATTCCAAACTCGGGTGGGAGCAAGACGGTTCCTGATGACCAAGGTCAAGGGGTAACTGAAGATGAACCACATACTCTAAGACCGGATATTCCGCTGCGCATATCTAACGGTGAGTGTAGATCGGATGTAAAGGCTCCAGGTTTCTCAAGCAAGGTGAAGTTGAAGCTGGGTATAGCTTCAACGGGGCTTAGAGAATAGGGGAGGAGGAAGGCACTACCATGATCTAGGTGAGCACTATGGCACTAAGGATGAGTTGAAGAACGGATACGAGGCTTATATGCGGTTGATCTCTAGGTGGGAGATTGTTGAAATAGAGGACCAACCGGGAACTAGCGATCGGAGCAAAAGGAAAGAAATCCATCGGAGGGACTGACCTTCTGGGCGGCCGCCTAGGGTCATGGTGGGTGACCGCCCACTCCATCAGTTGGAACCATCAGCCGGAACACAATTGTGGGCGACCGCCCATAGGCAAAGTGGGCGACCGCCCAAGTGTCGGGGGCAGTCGGGGATGATTCGGTTTTTAGGCCAGATTTCGGGTTTCCTTGTCCGTCTAGGGTTAGGTTTTATTCTAGGATGCCTATATAAGCAATGTTCCGCCCCCATACTTATTGTAACTCCATATTTACATATTATAGTGCAAGATCCTGGCTTGGTAGTGCCCCCAGACGTAGTCAAACATATTGACGAACTGGGTAAACAATTTCTTGTGTTCTTTTGTCTTTTGATTTATATTTCTTGTGCTTGTTTGTGGTGCCGGGTTTTTCTTGCGATTTGCTTGGGTGTTGGGTTGGGAATGGTCAATTCCACAACAACATAATCATGCTTTATATGGCTGGATTGTTGCCTAGTTACTTCTTGCAGGAATTGAACATGAGAGTTCCTGCATCTATAGGGGAGTTGAGGTCTAGACTGAACGGTTATTGTGGTGGCGAAGCGAGGTATGAAACTCATGGACCAACTCAAATGGCGCCCAAGAGAAACACAAGGGATCGGGTTGACCTCATGACTCCTAATATTAGGAATCAGGGTCCCGGAGGAGGAAGAAATGGCGGTCGTGGAAACGAGCGAGGAAACGGTCGCGGCCAAGGCGGGAGAGGCAGAGGCCCAAGGCAAGAAAGGTGGTTTGCAAGGTTGAATGCAAATCCAAGTGACATACTGAGAAATTCAGAGTTGCCACCAGCTCGGGCTATGACGAATGAAGCCCGGGTGGACATGAACCAATATTGTGAGTATCATCGTGCAAATGGCCATGCAACAGATAATTGCGTCAACTTGCGGAGGGTAATTCAAGGAGAGATTGATAAAGGCCGACTACAAGAGTATGTGCAGGGGGAACAAAATGCAATACCCCAAATAGAAGGGCAGATGGACATTTTCATGATCACTCATCGCGCAAGCATTGGACAGTTGCGAGATCAAGTTATGACCTTGGGCCACAAGATGAACATCCCCACTTTCCCTCCGGAGGAAGACATGATCATCAATTTCTCGCGAAAGGAATTGGCAGCAACAGCGACCCATGCGTGCCAACCAATTGTCATCAGCATGAGAGCAGGCAACAAGAACATACACAGAGTATTGGTGGACTCTGGAGCGGGAAGAAACATTTTGTATTATGACACCTTTAAATAGATGAATTTTACTGAGGCTAACCTGGTTCCTTATAATGGCTGCTTGGAAGGGTTCACAAATCATACGGTGAGACCAAAGGGAACCATTAAACTGACAATTGAAGTAGGGGATCAAAAAGAAAGGAATGTTAAATCCAGAATGGTATAATTTATAGTGATTGATTTGGTTTTGCTTTACAACGCCATCATTGGCATTCCGTTCATGCAGTCGTTTGAAATGGTGGTGTCCATTCCACATCAGCGAGTTAAATTCCCTACATCCAAAGGGATTTGTTGTATTCGAAGCACACCTATTGAGGCTATAGAGCGGCAGATTAAAATCCAGCAAGAGCGTGCGGAAAAGGTCAGTTCACTAACAACTGTGCCAGCTTCAAAGCGGAACAGGCATGATTTTGTTGTAATGATTAATGTAATAGGGATGGATGGTGAAGAAGGTTGGGAGATAACAGAAAGTATGAAAGATAAGTTTGCCATCATCCCAACGAACTATGGGGTGAGCAATGTTAATTGCACGCGAATATCCCGCGGCAACCCGCAACAGAACAAACTCCCATCGTGGCGGCATGGTCTTTTGACATATGGGGAATTGATCTAATTGGTCCGTTTGCAAAGGAAAAACTGGGAATACCAAATGGTAATTGTAGCGGTAGACTACTTTACCAAATGGGTGGAAGCAAAGGCCCTACTCTCAACAACCGCTAAGGATGTGATCAAGTTTTTGACTGAAAACGTATGGTGCAGATATGTCCTGCCAAGGGCTATCGTCACGGACAATGGACTGCAGTTTGGAGAAAAATTGACGGAGGAGTGCGAAAGGCTAAACGTGAAGCACAAAAAGGTAGCAGTGTATTCACCCCAGACCAATGGGCAAGCGGAGTCTGCAAACAAGCAAGTAATTGAGGTATTAAAGAAAAACATAGCTGAAAGGGGAGAGGCTTGGTTTGATGAACTCGCAAAGGCTCTATGGTATGTCTGAACTACAATCAATGGCTTGACAAGAGAAACAACATTTGCCTTTACATATAGGTCAAAAGCAATGGCACCGGCAGAAATGGCCTTGCCAACTCACAGAGTGGCTTACTGTGATGAGGAGCGGAATGGTCAAAGAAGATGTAATGAATTAGACTTGGCGGAAGAAAGAAGGATGCAGGCAAGGATGATGATGATCAATTACAAACAGCGGGTTAAGGCTCATCATGACAAGCGGGTAAACAGGAGATCCTTCAAGCCAGGAGACTGGGTGCTAAGAAGCGTTGAAGCTCAGGGGGCGGAAACCTGGATACTCAAAACTTGACCCAAACTGGGAGGGGCCATACCTGGTGGACAAAATGCTGCGGGAATGAACCTATAAGCTAAAAGATGCAGAAGGGAAAGAGATCAAACACGCATGGAACGCCCGCCATCTCAAGCGTTTTTATAATTAATTCAGATTAGTATATTCTCGCCCATTCTTGTTGAAATATGGAAGCAGATGATATTTATTTGAATTATTTTGTTCTGGTCTACATCATGTTACTTTATGAGAAGAATTAAAGATGTGAAAGTTTTATGAATCATTGTATGTAGAAGGAGGGTGTTAATGAAATTAATCAACGTGTTTTGAGTATAATTTAGGTGTGACAATGAAATATGTAAACTGTTGGTGCGGAAATATGATCGTAATGTTAATGTACATCTCACTTTGCAACACTTGTTAGTTGTGTTAACTATACCCCAGTTGATTTGTAAAATAAATGAAAGCGGTATTACCGCGACAGCATCTCGGATGACTGTCAAAAAAGACACAAGCTGTTAGTCAGCACGAAAGCATTATTGCCGCGACATCATCTCGGATGACTGTCAAAAAAGACACAAGCTGTTAGTCAGCACGAAAGCGGTATTGCCGCGACATCATCTCGGATGACTGTCAAAAAAGACCCAAGCTGTTAGCCAGCACGAAAGCGGTATTGCCGCGACAGCATCTCGGATGACTGTCAAAAAAGACCCAAGCTGTTAGTCAGCACGAAAGCGGTATTGCCGCGAGATCATTTTAAGTGGTGTCTTTAATTAAAGCGTGCCGGATCACTTTTGATATAGCCAATAAACATATCACCACCACATCATTAGAGACTATGTCATGACGGCATTGTGGTTGAACTTTGCAAAATAAAATGTAACGATGGCGAGAAGCTTTAATCAAAATGGTAGGCTCACAACATTGACACATCGGAAAAATAATGAGCTAGTCAATTTAATCAAATCTTAAAAACAAGTTAATTTCGTTGAAGTTTTTGTTGTTCTACCAAAATTAAAGGCAGTATAGAGAAACTTAAGGAACTTTCATTACTAGTTATGATAAGATCCCACAGTTGGCCGGGATCATGGCCTTACAAAAGATGACAAAAGAAGGGGAAACAAACTAACTAAAGGAAAATATTGATGACTACGGTCAGACCCGCTCCGCCATCTTCACCGCCACCATTTCCACCATCTCCACCATCTCCGCCATCACTATCATCACTATCATCATCATCATCATCATCTTCCAGTTCATCATCTCCATTTTCGCCTGAATCGCTGGAGATGTTGATAGGCTCACCAGAAGTGCCACTACCTTCATTTCCTTCCCCGACTTCATCAGGGGAGAAGAGTGTTCGCCATTATTCTCAGAAGGCGAACCTTCCGGCGGCGTTGGAGGAAACGGAGGGTAGGTAGAATCGGAATCCCAACCACCCATATCGTAGTCCGAATCGCCGGAGTAACTAGAGGCCATTTCTTGGAGAAAAAGAGAAAATGAAAGTTAAGGAGAAAGTGGAAATTACGAGGATAAATTTTTCCTTTTATAGGCCGGAAAAGATGAAGAGACAAACTACAAAAAACCGCCATAAATGCACATAAAGTTTACTCTTTTATCGAAGTAATGATGAAATTGGAAGTTCAACCGGTCACATCAAAGGATTCATATCTGGATTTATTTGATTTTGGGGGCTGTGTCACATCAAGTCATTAATCTCCACCTATGGCGGCAACCCTCATCACAACGTCATGCGAAATCAAGAGCCAGTAATAACACACGTGTACGTACCAATGATAAAGATAAGACGTTGCTGACATCACAAATCTAATATGAAAAAGGGTTACTTATATATCCCTTACCAAAGGCTATCCATGCAAGCGAAATAAACTCACTGCCATGTCTCAAGCCGCATCAAGCAATGATCCGGCGGGATAACAACAAGAAGTGAGATGAATCATATTTTAAAGGATTTAGTATTATGCGCATGTCGCCTCATTAGTAAGAAATGAAGCTTTCCAGTACACGATAACAGGAGGAACAAAGATTTAGTATAATTACCCTATTCAAAAAGCGAGATAGCGTAAAGGACCAATCTTGATATTTTAAAGGGGGAGAGATAGAAGGGTAGTTTTAGGTAATAAAAACAAAGTGGGGATGCGAGATAATCATATTGACAGGAAACTAAGGAGAAGTATAAAAGCGGAAAATAAAACATTATCTAAATCAGGCACGTAGGCAAACAATCATCAAAAGAAGCACGCAGGCTTCAAAAGTAGAAAAGGGGCACGAAGGCCCAAATTAACACGGACAAAGGATTACAAAGAAAAATTGTTTGCAAGAACAATAAGATCCATGAACAAAACAAAATCAAGCAGTATCGTCTACAGAAGGTCTGGCGGTTTGGTCTTTGCGCCATCGAGAAGGTTTGTTTCAGGAGTTTGGCCTGGTACATTACACAAGTCATACCAAAGGTCCACAGCAGATGGATCCTCAACAGCGGGAACTGCCCAAGGAGCTCTTCCACAAGCAGTGTCATCCACGGCCAAGGCTTGGAGCTCATCATCAGAATAGGGGACGAGGCTATGACCTATGCGGGAATGGTCACTGAAAAGAGGCTCATAAACCCACTTAGCAAGTCGTTCCTTGGTTATATCCGGAACCTCATCCTTGTCGGCAGCGGCGGCGCGAAGCACATGGAGGGCAGCCTGTTCTGTGGATTCGGAAAGGTCGGTAGAAAACTGTTGCTTGCGAGATGTAAGATCCACCTGCAATTTGGATATTTTATTCACTTTGGAATAGACCTCACCCTGAAGACGCTGGATCTATTGAGAATCACTTTGAAGGTCATTTTGGGACTTGGTTTACAGGGCAGTAAGATCAGTCCTAATTCCTTTGACCTCTCCCTCCAGCAATGCCTGCTTATTTTGGTACTCATCCCGCCTCCCAACTTTCCGCTTGAAAAGTTCCAACTCCTTGGCAATAGCGTTGCTGTTCCTCAACGTTTTCTTATGACCTTTTTTCTCGTTCTCAAAGGCATCAAGAACCTCATGGTATTTCTCATAAACAATCAATATAGTACTACTGGTATGCAAGATGAAATTTGAGAGAGAAATTAAAAAAGGGTAAGGGAAATAGGAAAAGAGAAATAGAAAAATGGGAAGTAAAGAAAAAAAAAAGTGAAAACTGAAAAGTCATACCACAGATTGATTTACACCAACTCGGCAGACAAGATTTTCAAAGCTCCAATTTTGAAAATCCCGTATATGCTCATCGTCAGAAGAGCGTTTCAGGATGGCTGAACCATACACATCTTGAACATCACGAGGTCGAGCGAGAATAAAGCCATCCAAGGGAGGAGTTTTGGTGGAAATTTCCTTGCTCAGTGTAAGCATGTTGTCTATATCCAATGGCATCCGAAACCCCTCCTTCAGCCAGCTGGGGCTATCCTCAGTGCTGGAAGGACCAGCCTTGTCACCGGCGGAATGAGGTGATAAAACCTTTAGGTTAGAGGCAAAAGGAGTAGAATCATCTTCTTTGTCATCAATCAGAATGGGATTATTAAAGGTAGACTTATCAAGGGCGGGATCAACATCAGATACGAAGGAAGCTTCACCTTGCTGAAGCATTCCAACACCTTCGGAAGCGAGATGCCCTTCATTAGTGATAGTATCTGTAGGCGGGTCATTGGAAGATGGATCAACTTGTTCTTCATCCCATAGTTTACTTCCAGAATCAGTTGAAGCAGGCCGTCCCTGAGAGTGCTTCCTTTTGTTTGAAGGCTTTAAAGGTTTGGCTCTCGCCAGCAAAGACTTGGTCTTTGCGGTGGAGGCTTCATTCTTAGCGATTTCCGCTGCTTCTTTATCAGTGCCACCTTCGGAAACGGGAAGAGGAAAGTCAGTGGAAAGGCCATGCGGAATAACATCTCGCTCTTGAGCCGAAGTCGCCTCTGAGCCTCTAAATCCAAGTTGGCATTGTGTCGTTGCTTAGTATTCATGGCACGTTGTCCTAAAAGAAAGGTAAGGAGACAACGTCACAACGCAGAGACAAATTAAAGAAACAGTAAGTAGAATTTATTTTGAGAACAAGTTCATACTCTGAATTTCAACCATGGAGGGGCAGAAGTGGTCACTGTCGCAGCGGAAACATTCATGAGAAAGAAGATTATTGGTATGAAGTTCCCATCCCACGTAGCTAAGAGTATGGATAATGTCAACTCGGGGAGGGGCTAAAGGGAAGCTATCAGAGAGACCTACTTGACAAAGGAGCTTACGATCTGACAAGATCATTCTATAAGAAAGCGTAGAATTAGGATAATCTATACCAGCAGAAGAGGCATCTGTGATCCAACTTTTTAACTGTTTATCTTTTTCAGTCAGGGACATTGTTTTATATAGTGAATGTTTGAGGGACTTAAGAAAACAAGGATGAGTCCACCCAACGCGGGAAGTTATGAATAGTGGGTTGTCCAACCAATTATGAACCTTGCCGGGCAAAGGGGTGAACATTTTTCTCTCAGGATGATATTTTAGTGAAATTCGGGTTTCGGAGATGCCCTGGTATAGAGTATTTCGTTATATAACACAAAGTAGTGTTTAAGCAGCGACAAGGTAGGTTCACATCTAAGAGCACGGAAAACCACAATGAAACAAGTAAGTATCCGAATAGCATTAGGATGAACTTCCACAAGAGAAGCTTGTAGTGAATGAAGGAAAAGACTAATAAAAGGATCAATTGGAATCCTAAGACCGGCCTCAAGTTGAGCAGGGAAAACCACTATCCCGTCCGTTAAGTTCCTAGTGATTTCTAATGTCGTACTGCCTTGATATTTCTCAATGTGATACAAAACGTGATCAATTCCATAGTTGGTATGCCAAAAGGTTTTGGTGTTACGTTCTAAGTCACTGTATGCACAATAGTCCGGGTCCATGGTATTGTAAAGGGGAAAGCCTTTAGTGTTAGAAGGAGGAACGTAGGCACCTGCAGGGTTGGATGTCGAAGCTGCGGCATGATGGCTGGAAATCGCTTGATCAGACATCTCGTCTGAGTCACTGGAAGATGAAAGAACTTGTTTATAACGGCGATTTTGTGAAAGACACCGTACCTAACCCTTTTAGCCGTCATTTTAAATCGAGCCATCAAATGTGAAAATCAAGTGAACTAAGCTAGGGAAACGTAAAGAGGTAAAGTAAGAAAAAAGGAGAATACTTGGAAAGGCGGAGGAAAGCAAAGAAATATGGCCGGAATTTTCAACCGTCGCCGGAGAAGATGGCCGAGATTGGTTAGAAGGTTGAGGGAAGCAGCGAGCCAGTGAAAAGGCTGGGGGATTTTGATCGAAAGAAGGCAAGAATCATGAATCTAAAGGTTAATAGGAGAACAAACGGAGAAAGAAGCCGGAAATAATGAAAAGGCTAACTAGGGTTTAGACGTCGCCGGCTAGAGAAGTTTGGTATAGGAGAGAGAAAGTAAAAAGTAAAAAAGGAGAAGGGAGATGATATTTATAAGGGTAAACGACAGCTGTCTTGATGAGATGAGAGACGATATTTTGGCCGTTTCGCGAAATTTTGACAAATTCTCTTAAAGTCGCAATACCCCCTTTTCAAATGACGATCTCGCCAAATGCTTAAACGTGGTTACAGTCAGTCACAAAGAGTTACAATGACTAATTCAAAATCACATAAAGGCAGAATTTTCTAGGAAGCGAGAATAAATATTTGAGGCATAAATAACTTCCCGCCTTCAACCATAAATGGATTTTGGCAAGAACTTGGGGGAAATTGATGTTGCCATGATCAGAATATGAATTGGGCCCGCTAATTCTCGAGTTGGGCTTAAATGGAAGCCCAAATAAATAAACAGAGACTTGGAAGGTATGAGAAGCATATGCCAAGGGAATATAAAGGAGAGTAAAGAAACCTAAGCCCAAGACCCAAAACCAATGGGGAGGCGACATGCAGGGAGCCTTTAGTAAGCGACATTAAGAGTATAAGGCAATGCGTAGGCAGCATAACAAGTAGATAATAGAATTAAAAGTAAAGAGACCACTTGGATTAATAGGGATGGCGACATTGGAGATTAATGTCGCTGGCGGCTTAACAATAAGAGCATGCAAAGTGTGATTAAAGGGGGACCACAAAATCTGTTGTACTCAAGTGGACATGTGCTTTCTCTCTGACTTACGTACCAAATTATCATTACGAGCCAATCAGGATGCGCCACCTGGCAGAATCACAAGGAAAATGCCTAAGGGTACACGAGACCAGCACGTGACGGGAAGCATGTGCCGAGCACGAGGACAGGGAGTATAAATAGGGAGGACGTCATTTGCATGAGGTAATCTCTGAATTCATTTTCACACACCCAACACACTTTTTCTCTCTATTTTATTCTCCATCCCCAATTCTTACTCTCACACCGGAGGGGCTTCCGCCGGAGTTTCCCCCGGCGTAGTGACGTTTGTTCAGGTGTGCAGGCTTGTTAGGAAGGAAGGCTGAATCCATAACTAGACTACCAATCGGACCAGTGCAATCAGAATTTATTCCGGGCGCATCAATGTATATAAAAAAAAGTGAAAGATTCTTAGTCTAGGACATAAGAAGAAAAAGTACATATAAAAGTAGTAATAAATTGGTCTCTAATTAATTTTGCTCAAATTATTTAAAAAAAAAACATTTTTATTTTCAGACTGATGTATTAAAGTTAAATGTGGTAATCTGTTTTAGTTTGTTAATGAGACTGATGTTTTGGTTTCAATGGGCCGTTGTTAAAATGAGCTTGGTCGGACAGTCTATGGATTTTGACCGGGCCTGTTAACTAAAATCACTTTTTTTCTTGTTCTTTTCTTTTAGGTGAGGGTGTGCAAGAAAAATCGAAAAATTTGAAAATTTATACTATAGTATTTTAAAGTTGGCTAAAACCACTCTGGGAATAACACATAAGCAACAAAAGGGTTTTTCTTGATCGTGACGCTTCAATGTGGATGATTGTTCAAATTCCAAAGTCTTTTGACATTCGGCTACCTAGATAATAAGAGTAGTTGATAACAATAGGTATGGAATGGATACTATTGAATCACTTTTCTCTTTACATAAGTTGTATATAAAACATATATAAAGAGAAGAGTATTCTATAAGAACATGTTAATATCTAATAGAACTCATACTTATATATATAGAATAGAAGTATACATTAGGTAGGTTGTGCATTTAAAGGTGTGACTTTTGACTTTTCAACTAATCAAACTTTATTAATCAAATAATATGATAAAACTAAATGCACTTCAAGTTGGTGCATGAATTACATTAAAAGTGTGACTTTTCAATTGATCAAATTTCATTAATCAAATGATAGGATAAGACAAAATGCATTTCAAGTTAGTGAATGAATTACAATATGAAAGGACCTAAATGACTCTTAAAATTTTGGGATACATATGGTCTTTCCACGGAATATATAAAATTAAAACGGAATATTGTGTTTATTGTTGTATGACATGAAAGACTTTCTCCTACTTCTCTTCTTCTTTATATATTCATGTCAATTATTCCATTTTTTTTTTTAACATTCTATTTCTCACTCTATATATATGGTTTAATTTAGCTTTCACTAATTTCTCACAATTTTTTTTGTTTCTTTTCCTTTAGGTTGGGAAGATAGTTCTTGGACAAATTTTGATGAGGAAGAATATATTAGTTTGATTGACAAAAATTGCATAGTAAGTTTCACCTCTATAATTTTTGCATATATTATCTCATTGGATTTCCGCTTATCATTTTATTTTACTATTACCTCCGTCCAAAATAAATATTTATTTGTTCTCTTCATCAAAAAAAACATAATATATTTATTTTAAGACGGAATAAGTTTGATTTTACTTTACCCACCAAACTTCTTAGGTATGTGAAGTACTTAGATTCATTTATACAAATTCGTTATAGAACCTGAAAAGGTCGACATAATTTATTTTTGTAATTGATTTGAATATAACCAATTGGTTATTTTTATGATATTTGTTATTTGAATTTAGTTCTGATTTGAGTTTAAAAAATTATTTTACATTTTGGTGAGTTATCCTTTTAATTGCTATGTCTATATATTTGCTTTTTTATCATAATTTTATTTGAGAGTTAATTTTAGTTTTCGTTGATGTTTTATATATTTTGATTATGTTTTACTAATTAATTTTAATTTATTCTTTATATTTTACCCCATAATATGTTTTGGAGTTGTAGAATTTAATACAAATTATGTATATATCAATGTAATACAATTGCAAGTATTAAGTTACAAAAATGAGTTACCAAGTTATATGAACTTCACATCCATTTTCAACTATAACTTTTTCTTATTTTTATGTTATTATAATTTTTTTTAATTTTTTTTATTGTTTAGTGATCCAATTTTCTTGATGAAAATACATAATTTACTTCATTTGTCTTTATATACTTAGAGAGGTAATTATTCAATATATTTAATTTATAATTTTTATTATAAATATCAAATTAATTATCTAAATTAAGTTTGTAAAGACACATATACACTTTCTATCCCACCATATGAAACTTTACAAAAAGTCCTCTCCATATTTATAAATTACTGATTGATCCATGAAAAGATTATTACTTTATACTATCAAGATAATACTTAATAAAAAAAACCACTCATATTTTTTAATTAGCAAATGATGTCGGTCTGCTAGATCCCTTGCGAAGCACGGGATTGTTGCTAGTCATATTAAAACTGAAAAAATCAAACCGAAATAATTGAAACTGAAGATATCATTTAGTGTACTTGAATTTAATATAACCAATATTTTACTTCTGGTTTTGGTTTAGTGTTAAAATACCGAATTGATATCCCGTCCTGAACCGATAATTAAAATTATGTCTATATACCAAAAAGTACTCTGGTGCAATATACGGTGTGATCATAATTTTTTAAATAAATTTATGAAAAATAAATTAACAAAAAGAGAAACATTCTCCCGATAAAATATACTTTCTCTCCCCCCACACCATAAAAACAAATCATATCAAACCGAAAATAATATATTCATAAATACTTGACGAACAAATAAAAACACAAATATAAATATAAAATATTCATTTTCACATAAAAAATTATTATGTCTTACTCTGAAAAATGAGTTAAATTTTTACTTTGTCCCTCACCCGCACACAACACAACTAGTTACTTTTAAATCAATGATAAATAAATTTTTAACTTTCTTCCAACTCATCCGCCACAAAACCAACACGGGATATACCACCCAAAACATCTTCATTTGTTTCTCTTATTACTTTTCTAGTGCATACGAGATTATCTTCTTCAATCAAGCGTCAAAGTGTTTTTTTCACTCATCAAACTTTAAAGATAAAAAATAATAATCATAAAAATATGAATTAATTTAAAGTTTACTTATTCGAAATTTTCTTTTCCATATATTGCATTTATTTTGGTTCAAAAAACTAATACTGTATAATTTAGTACTACCTCCGTCCCAAAGTAAGAATCCTATTTTTTTTTGCTGTTAGGACGAAGGTATTTTGAGCAATAATTTTAGGTTATTTCAATTATGTTAATCAACATCTAGATATTGATATTGGTAGTACATATAATGGAGTATCAATAACAAGTTTAAAATCTCCATTAGGATAATTTGATCAACATAAAATTATTGCTCTAAATACCTTCGTGCTAACAGCGAAAAAAATAGGACTTTTACTCTGGGACGGAGGGAGTAATTAATAGTACAAAAAAATAAAGCGCGAATTCAAAGAAAGATGACTAAAATGAGATGACAGTTAAAATAAGAAGCCCGAGTACTCAGCTCCAACTAGATCAACATCTCTAAACATTATCAACATCTCTAAACATTCCAGTGTCCGCCACTAACGATGGCAGCTCTGACCATCAATAGCGAATGTTTCAAAAGCCCAATGAAATTGGCAATCCACTGCAAAGTCCACCGCGACTTCGGCGTGTCAAAATCCTATGTTATTAGTGACAACTACGGCCATTAAGAAAGGATACTTCCGACGATTATCTATGGCAGTTCCAGCCATAGGTAGAGGATACTCCAAAGTCTGAGTACTCGGCATCAACAAAAGTCTTGTGACTATAGGCAACATCAACATTCAGCGTCAACATCAGCAAAATCTTGGGACTTCAGGCAGCACCTACGTCTATAACCGGATATATTCAGAATTGGATCAAAGTGTTGATTCCTCAGTATGGGTTATCCTAAAAACTTTACACCAATTTCTTTCAAAACCATTTTCAAAAATACCTCAAACGACCGTTTTCGCGTATTCTTGGAGTCGAACTTTGGTCTGATTTCCTCCTCAGAAATACGTAGGCAGCTTTTCAACACAACCATCCCAAAGTTTTAAATGGATGTCTTTCTATCAACGACAATACTTCTTTCACCAGTATTTTCGCCGAGGGGCTCTGTAAATACCCTATTTTGAACATACAATCATAATCACACTACTCTTGTGTCTCACCTTTGTGTTTGAATGAAAACTCGTTAGTTTCATCATGTTTTGTTAAGTTTATGACTAACTCTGTTAGTTTTGGGCTTTACTGAATAACAAAATAGTTAAGAGGGACAAAATAGTCCATCAGGACTAGATATCTCGCACGAGACTCCGTCTCGCGCGAGATATCTCCTCCTGACTTTGAGTTTGATTCTGTTTCCTTTTCGGTTTCAATCTCTTCCTTGGCAATCCGGGATTTGATCAAAATACTGATCTTTGTTATCAAAACAACCTCTCCTCAATCAAGAACTTGATTCCCATTCCATCAACACTTTCTTAGCTTGATCACAAAGTCATCTTACACCTATAAATAGAGGGGTCCTCCTCCTTTATTTCACTAATGATTCTGGCTGCTGCTAGTTACTCCAAGTCACTCTTAAACACTCATAATTCTCAAGCGAATTATCTCTCCATCAACACCATAAAAACAAGCAACTTGAAGCTTTTGGATCGTCAAGGTCATTAGTCATGGCCATCCCTCGTATGCATGCTGTCGCTAGGTAATCTTCCTATGATCTTCATATCTCCATTCATCTATTTCTTTGCTTTTAGAGTAGTGTGATTCTATACAAAGGGTTAGCCTAGAGTCGTTTCAATTCATGAAGATAATCTCGAAGCATAAAACCCGACATTTTCAGTAAATAAGTAATTATTTATTGGATCTAGTTGTATTCATTTGTTCTTAAAAAAATATAATGATGATGTTTATTAGCAAGACCAATCCTTGATTGGGTGAGTTTGGTTCTCCTTGACCTTCTAAATCCATAACTTAACCCTCAAACCCGTAAATTTCTATGGTTCATGTTCGATGAGACAACATGACGACTCTAAACAACGGATCAAGATTCAAAGACAATAACTCGAACGGCGAAAATCGTGCGTGATCACGGGTGGAGATCCCAAATATTTCTTCAACTGTTAGAACGAGGATGAGCACTCAGTTGTCCAGATGATTTTTTTTTTCCTTGAGGACTTTGAAGAAAGGTAGGGACTTCTCTGCATATTTTGCTATAAACCTACTAATTGCTGGTACTCTTCCATTAAGCATCTGTACTTCCTTGATGTTGGTAGGTTCCTTCATGTCGATCAAGGCCTTTATCTTTTTTGGGTTAGCTTCAATTATGCGTTGGGAGACCATGAAACCAAGGAACTTGCCTGTTGTTACTCCAAAACTTGCTAGGATTTAGCTTCATGTCGTTGGCTTGTAGGTTTTCAATAGTCTCTTTAAGGTCCACGGCGTGGCTGCAAGTCTCAGTCTTTATGACCATGTCATCTATGTAGGCCTCCATATTGCGTGCAATCTGTGCCTTAAAAACCTTGTTGACCATCTGTTGGTAGGTAGGTCCACCATTTTTTAGCCCAAAGGGCATCATAACATAGCAATAAATTCCTCCCACGGCCTGGAAGGCGATCTTCTCAATGTCCTCGGCCATATTGATATGGTGATAGCCGGAGTAGGCGTCGAAGAAGCTAAGAGTGCGATGTCCGGCAATGGAGTCAACCAACTTGTCAATTTAAGGGAAGGGTAGCTATCTTTTGGACAAGCCTTGTTAAGATCGGTGAAGTCAACACACATTCTCCATTTCCCATTGTGTTTTTTGACTATCACGACATTGGCTAGCCAGACCGGGTATGTTGCTTCTCTGATGATGCCGGCTTTGAGCAACTTTTCAACCTCTTCCTTGATCGTTTTTTCCTTGTCTGAGGTAAAAATACTTCTAGTCTACTTGATAGATTTGAAGAACTTGTCTACCTCTAGCTTGTGTAGGGCTACTTCTTCCTTGATACCTCTCATGTCCTCGACCTTCCAAGCAAAGACGTCAAGGTTGTCTTTTAGTAGGGATATAATATCTTCTTTTTCTTCCGAAGAGAGTTGCTTTACTATTTTTGTCTATTGCTCGGGGTAGTCTAGGTTGAGCACTGTTTCTTCCAGTTGATCCACTGGTTCTAACTCAGGTCCATCTCTGAACTGCAAGCTTTCAATGATGATCTCACGGGCTTTAATATTATTTTCACTACTTAGGTCCAAGTTTTCCTCTTCAATGAGTTTGTCCATATTTTCTTCGACTGGGGTTATGGCCTAGGCGGCCCCCGAGTTTTGGTTGAGGACAAGTTGGAGGTTGCTAGGCTCGGGCGAAGCTTGGTCATTAAGAGTGATGGAGCCAAAACCTTGGAGACCATATTTCATTACTGTTTCATCTAGCAAGTGTTGATCGGTTTCTCCTTCAACCTCCATAGGTTCTGGTAGGTCACTTAGCACTTTAAGTATTAACCCAATTTAGAAACTCTTATCCGTGACCTTGGTGGACTTTGAGAGTACTATGTTTTTATCTGGTGTGTCAATTTCCATCTTCCTAGTAGTCTTCCTTGATCTCATGATGTGTTCCAAGAAGTATTTGGGGGTGCCTAGCAAACATCAAACTCCAGCTGGGGTTGGCAATTTTACCCGTTTGTGTGCAAGGGAGGCGACCATTCACAGTTTTCCTTGACTTGGACTTCCGAGGATGATATGATAGTCACTCACAAGATCCAGTACCACGAATGAGGTTGTCGCTTCTGCTCGGTACGGGTACTCGCCGATTTCTAGGAGAAGATCGATTGTTGATGGAGAAAATCCTCAGTAAAAAAACCTTGCAAGTGCACAAGTTACCGAAGTAGCAATGTACAAAAGTAAGGGTCGAACCACAGAGACGTGAGTGAAAATAAGTATATTTAATTAATGTAAAGGGATTCACGGATTGAATTCACAAATACCTTCACTTTATGCTATGCTCATAATAATAAGATCAATCTCATTCTTGGGTTCGTTCACAATAATAAGATTTGGGACGGTTCGGTTGCCGTATTGCAATCCTTTTACTTCTTTTATATTATACTTTTCTCTAGGTCTATACAATATGAAAGAAATTCATAAAGCACTCAAGAACACATGAACCTAAATCCTTTTGGCTTCTGCTAGGTCCTCAATTGAATTTAATCATCAAAACAATGGTCAATTTATTATCACCCATGCTAGTGCAGCAATAAATACCCAATAATTCTAAAGTCAATTTATATCTTAACATATAATTGAAACTAAAGAATTTAGCATGAAGAATATTTTGATGAACAAAAATTAATATTGAATGGAAGAATTAAATTTATAGCATAAAGATCTAGTATTTTCTACTACCAATCCATGAATCTAAGAAATTAGCTACTCATATTTATAACAAATGAAACCAGAAAAATAATAAAGAACATCAAAACCTGGAATAAATTGATGAAAATCTTGATACAAAGTGTTAGGCGGTCGCTAGGCGCTACAACAGGGCCTAGCGCCTAGGCGGGGTCTAAACGGGACTTAGGCGGGGCCGAGAATTCATAAATAGTTATAATATCTTAGGCGGGATTTAGACGTTTCATGAACGCCTAGTGCCTAGGCGGGGCCTAGGCGGCCTAGACGGACGTCTTTTAGAACACTGTTAAGGAGTAGGGATGACCAAACCGGCCCGTAACCGGATCGGAACCGGAGAACCGGACCGGAGAAGCTCCGAAACAGAGCGAACCGGCGAGTTAACCGGAACCGGAGTAACCGGAACCGGTGTAACCAAGGGCCGGTTAAGGTTCACATAAATGACGAACCGGAACCGGACCGGCGTTTCCATTAAAAAAAATAAAAATCCATTGTTTTCCAATAAATTTTAACATGTTTATTCATTATTGCATGATAAATAAAAAAAATCCCTTGTTTTTCAATAAATTTTAACCTGTTTATTCATTATTGTATGATAAAAAAAAATAAAAAAATGTAGTGTGGAACCGAACCGGAACCGGACCGGAACCGTACCGGAAACGGATTGTGATGACCGGAACCGGTGTAACCAAGGGCTGGTTAAGGTTCACATAAATGGCGAACCGGAACCGGCGGTTCCGAATTGGAACCGGCGTTCCGAACCGGAACCGGCGTTGGTCATCCCTACTAAGGAGGTGTAAAAATATCCTTGTTGAAAAAGGATAAATAAAGTTACTTGCCGGAATTTACCCAGGAGCCCCTGGGATTTTCGTTATTCCTGAAAATCCCTCCAAAAATTCTCCAAAAGTCCTCTGAAAATTCCAGAAAAGCCCACGAAATTTTGAAAATAACAGAAAAGCCCAAAATATTTTGGAAATTCCCAAAAAGTCCCTAGAAAATTCCCCTAAGGTCCCAAGAAAATTCCCCTAAGGTCCCTGGACACGTGGGCGCTTTCCCTATAGCAGGTGGGCGTTTACCTGGTTTTGGCTACTGTATTTTCTGCCGAAATAGCAGGCGGGCGCCTGGTCTTGTTCTGCTGTTGTACTTTTGTCGCGCAAACTTCTGGAGACTATAACTTCCTCATACAAAATTCGATTTGGACGTGTAAACTATCGTTTGAAATATCTATTTGAGTACTATCCAATGGTATTAATTTCTCAGAGGTCACATCTTTTTATATTTATGTTCTGGTACGTTATTTATCCGTTCTTTTCGCATTTTAACACCAATGAATCCATACATTCTTACGCTCCTTCCCTATACTCATAAACACTCCAAAAATCATCAAAAAACTCAAGTTTGAGCATAATATAAGTCATAGAAGTATATGATTTGGATGGGTAAAAACACATCCATCAAATACCCCCAAACTTATCTTTGCTCGTCCTCGAGTAAAACAAATATAAAACTATAAAACTACAAAAACTAAAAACAATAAAAACAAATATTTTTTGGGATCTTCTCAATACATATGGGAGTCGTTAGCCAAAAGTTTTAGGGTTCCTCACATAAGTGTCATTAAATAGGTACCATTGTAAAACCAAATTGCAACACATACACACTACTAACTCATTTGATTTTCCACCGCAACATGATAGGATGAGTGATGTTGGTGATCAATGTGACCAAAATAAGATTAGTTTATAGGATCACTTAATTTAATGCTCTTAATCCACAAATGATAATGACTATACACAACCCCATTCATGGACACTCATAATCATGTATACACAGTTGTCAACCCGGTTACCGATATTGAAAGAACGTATGGCATAGAGTTTTAAAAGCACACAAATGTGCGAGGCTAGGTTCACGGTTACAAATGAAGGTAAGGACATACGAAATTAAGAAAGTCGAATAAGAAGTCTTCTCCCATGTGTACATCCTCACAATAAGTTGAACTCTCCGCTCACCCAATTCCCACACTTTCTCACCCCCAAACTTGAACTTTCATATAATTACATGGGGTGAGAGATATTTCCCTATTTCTTACGGCCTTTTCCAAATCATCACCTGACAAGCATTTTCTGTTGTTTTTTTTTATATATAATCTCATATAACTTCTCATAAGATGAAAGTGTGCTATTTATAGATTTTTTTTGCACACTACATTAATCACACTATTTTTGTGCTTGCCCCGTTTTTTTTCATTGCATACCCTCCTTTTCATATCTTTGGCCATATAACATAATTCCCCAAATCATTCTCCCAATTCCGAATCATAAATTTCCATCATTCTCTAATCCACTTCCTCGTCAAGGTGGGTCTAATCTCTTCTTACTGCAAAAGGGTAGGAAATCGGGTATCAAAAGAAGGTGTACAGCGGTTTCTTTCATGCATTATTAGGCTTAAAGTTCTAGCGATGATTTTTATTTAGTGGCTAGATAGACAAAACAAGGCCAACAAAAGGGTTGAGAAAGAAATGCCATAAATACCGAATAACCTATTGACTTGTAATTGACAACCATGCAACAATGTTCTAGGGTCCCCGAACATAAATTATTCCTAAGTTGGTAACATGATCGTGACAATAATGTAAGTTAGAGGTGGTGCAATCATGCCTTTAGTAGTGTTAATGCAGTCCCAACTCTAGGTTAAACAATAACACCCGCAATAGATAATAAAAACAAACCCTTGGATCATCACCGACCATGGCCAACATCCCAAAATATAAAGAGAACAAAATATTTTAAAAAATTCTATTTTTTTGGAGGGTGACAACTATATACATTCCCCTATAAACCCACAAACTCGGAGATGTGCCTACCCCCAAACTCAAAACATGTTATGTCCTCATAGCAAAAGGAACGAAAACATGCTTTGGGTTTAAAGGATGGAATGACAAAACAAAACAATAAAATGAAAGCAAAATAAATGTTACCTAGTTGGGTTGCCTCCCAATTAGCGTATTTGTTTAACGTCGTTAGCTCGACGGTGACCCCAATTTTACTTGGGGTTGAGATTGGCCACTTCGGTCTTGGCCTTTGCTTTTCGACCCTTGGACCACCTTTTGTTTACTTTGGCATAAACGTCCATCTTCTTCCATACATAAGCTCCTTGCTTGATTAATTCCGGAGGGGCCCAAGGAACTTTTGGAGCTTTTTGTTTTGCCTTTTTCTTCTTCTTGGGGCTCTTTCCCCTAAACTCATTTGGTTCCTTCATCTTAGGAACACCTTTCTCAACAAAACTTTCAAAACTGTTATCTTTTTAGAGTTGTTTAGGGGGTGATACGGACCGTCACTCCTTGAGTGTTGGTTGGCCTTAATGTTACTATCCAAGGGAAAAACGTCCGCTTAATCCCTAAATTTCTCACCGCCATTCACACCTTGTTTAAACATTGCAAAATCATTTATGTACTCAACAAATTCTTCCTTAGGAGGAGGTTCTCTAATGTTTTCAAACATTGAAAATCTAATCTCTTTCCCCATTACTTTCATACAAATACTACCATCACACACATAAATCATAGCATTTGTGTCAAACATAAAAAGTCTCCCAAGTAGTATGGGAGCTTTTAGTTGATCATCATGTGAGACTTCCATGCACAATACCAAGAAATCAACTGGTGTTATTAAATCATTTATTTGGATCAACACTCCTTCTGCAACTCCCAATGGTCGTTTGACCGATTGATCCGCTAGTTGTATGTCGCGTGTAGGAGGTTTTAACTCAGTTATCCCCAATTCCCTAAAAACTTGGTAAGGCATCACATTGACACTAGCACCTAAATCCATTAAAACTTTGAAACATTGACCCCTTAAAGTGATTGGAATAGTAAAACATCTGTGGTCTTTCGTTGCAATTTTAGTTTTCATAACATCCACACCACCAGAAGGTGTGGTTTTTCCAACATCAAGAGGAGGGGACCTAATACATCATGATTCAACCCCACACTTCTCTCATTATCACATGTATAGTGATCAGCATTAGATCCGTAAGTACAAAGAGAAGAAAGAAATACCTCCTCGATTTCCTTTCTGTCATCTCACACCGTCCTGATTGACGTGGCTTGGTTTGGTGGGTTTTGAAAATTTCCCTGTTTCTGACCTTGTAAGGCTACCAATTTCTCAATTTGGGTCTCCAACATCTTCATGGTAGCATCTTGATACTTCTCCCTTTGCTGCTGCTCTAACTTCATTTGTTGTTGCTCTTGCCTCATCAACACGATCATCTCCTCCAATTGTGACTTCAATTCAACATTCTCTGTTGAGGAGGAGTATGGAGATGTTTTTGTTGTTGGAATTGGTTTACTTGGTTACCTCTCCATGAGAATTTAGGATGGTTCCTCCATTCTGGATTATATGTATTAGAGAAAGGACCACCTTGATTCCGTCTTGGAAGGTAACCCTTCATGGCATGTACATGTTCAGAAGAAAACTGCACACCCACTTGGCAAACATTAGTAGCATGAGTGTAAGGACTACAATTATCACAAACATCATTAAGAGCATTGGCATTTACGGAAACACCATTTGTGATTATCTTATCGAATTTTTGATTTAATAATGCTACCTGTCTAGAGAAATCATCACTAACACTCAACTCATGAACTCCTCTTGTTTTACCCCTAGACCCTTTTTGTTGAGAATTAGCCCCCAACATTTCAAACAATTCTTGGGTTTGTGCAGCGGTTTTAGATCCTAGAAAACCACCAGCTGCATTGTCAACCATCGATTGGTAAACATGATTCAACCCCCCATAAAAAGTCTGATGCAACAACGGTAAAGGAAAATTGTGATGGGGACATTTTAATTGAAGCATTTTAAATCTATCCAATGCCTCATGAAACGGCTCATCTTGTTCTTGTACAAAACCTATAATTTTCTGTCTAAAGGTAGAAAGAGTCACATGTGGGAAATATTTACTCAAGAAAGTATCATGCAATTCACCCCAAGTCATAATGCTCCTAGGAGGTAATAACATCAACCACATGTTAGTCGCCCCTTGTAAAGAAAAAGGGAAGCATTTAAGTCTCAATTGTTCATCAGTTCCCCATCTTTCAATGGAAATCCTGAGATAGTCATCATATACTCCCTTAAAAAGTTCAAAGAGTCCTCAGCTGGAAGACCCTGAAACTTAGGCAACATATTAAAGTACTGACCCTTAGCCTCATATGGGAAATATTTACTCAAGAAAGTATCATGCAATTCATCCCAAGTCATAATGCTCCTAGGAGGTAATAACATCAACCCTAGGATTATGGATGGCAACGGGTCAGGTTCGGATCGGATCAGGCTTGATTCGAATCCGATCCAAACACTAGAACCTCTTTTTCGAACCCGATCCGATCCGAAACCGCCTGATCTGAGCCCCGATCCGAGCCAAGGCAGTAAAAAATAAAAATAAAAATGGGTAATCTCTCTTCCATCACCACGAACAATCCCTAATTGCCAGTTCCCATTAAACCCCAATTCAAATAAATCAACAACCACCCACAAATTGATTTCACCTAACCCCAATTTCATGATAATATGTAACTCATTATAGAGATACGTAAAGAATTGTATGTGCTTACCAAAGATATGAGGGATGGAGTTGAATGACGGCGGCTCCATTATTGCAGGTATGTGTCTGGACGGCGGCCCCATTGCAGGTCTGGACGGCAGAGATGGACAATTGAAGGAGAAGCTCGGGTTAGGCGTAGAAACGAGAGAGAGACAGGCACGGCGCACAGAGAGAGAGAGTCGGGAACAGACGGTGTATAGAGAGAGAGAGGCAATTGCGATGGGAGAGAGAGAGAGAGGAGAGTCGGCGTCTGAGAGGAAAATAAACATCCTAGGTTTAGATTTTTTTCTTATATAAGGAGGGTAATGTGTATATTTCTATAACATAAGGGGGGTATTAGTAAAACTTTATAAACTTAATAGGTTCGGGTCGGATCGGGTCGGGCCTCGTATCGGATCAGGGGTGTTACCGAACCCGATCGGATCTTTAAAAATGCAAAGCATATCCAAAATTTTCGGATCGATTTTCCTTCGGTACGGATCGGGTTCGGTCAAATTGCCATCCCTACCTAGGATTCCTTGTTGAAAAATGATAAATAAATTTGCTGGCCGGAATTTCCCCATGAGCCCTTGGGATTTTCGTCATTCCTGGAAAGACCTCCAAAAATTCCCCAAAGTCCTTCGAAAATTCCAGAAAAGCCCAACATATTTTGGAAATTCCCAAAAAGTCCTTAGAAAATCCCCCTAAAGTCCCTAGAAAATTCCCCTAAGGTCCCTGGACACGTGAGCGCTTGCCCTATAGCAGGTGGAAGCTTACGTGTGTTTTGGCTACTGTATTTTCTGCCCAAATAGCAGGCGAGCGCCTGGTATGGAGCAGGCGGGCGCCTGGTCTTGTTCTGTTACTGTACTTTTGTCGCGCAAACTTCCGGAGGCCATAACTTCCTCATACGAACTCCGATTTGGACGTGTAGACTATCGTTGAAAATATTGTTTCGAGTACTATCCAATGGATCTTATTTCTAATAGGTCACTTTTAGTGCCCAATCTTAAAATGAGTTATTAGGCATTCCAGAACTCACAGGGACCTCCCAAGATTTATGAACTACGCAGGACTTATCCAGGATTTCCCGAAAAGCCCAGATAAGAAGATGTTGATGATCTGATCGGATGAGGCACAAAGATAGACGTTATCTAATCCTTCTCCAGAGTCCAGATTGATCAGAGCCTCGGGAATTGTGTCAATCCCTTGGACCGACCGGGCGGCCACTTCTTCCAGGTGAGATTTTCTTATAAATAGTCGACCTCAATTCATAAATTAGACACGCAATTCTCTCCCCCGAGTTCTACAGCCTAAACGGACGGCAGAACTCTCTCTCTCTCTAAGCCTTTCTAGCAATCCCGAAGGTCCGACGAATCCGCGCAAGAGACTCGACTTCGTTCTTGTCAAGATTAGTGAGAAATTTTCATGTTTTCTTAGTTTAGATCTGATTTATGCTAGTTTCATTATGTTTATACACCTCTATTCATATGACTCATAACGTGTTCTTCATGTTCTTGCTAGAATTCATAATATGCTCTATGACTAGGGTAGCGATCTTCATGTCTATGTGTTCATTCATACATATTCATGATATTCTTATTATTATGCTAGATCTACGGCTTATCCTTCATAGCATGCTAGATCTAATGCTTTAATCCCATGATTAATAATTCTCCAATGATGAATATGATGACTACACGTTGATCTTATCAATGGTATAATCATTATTCTAGGATGTGATCATCTTGCATGATTCTTTCTCCTCCCCCTTCATTATGCATGATCCCGCTTCTTCTCCCTATTCTGATTATGTGCGAACTACGCTGACCTGAGCTTCTCAAACGAGAGGAACATAGGCAATCTTCGGATCCGGTCTCAATTACTAACACACTACTAACACATTCATCATGATAGAAATTCCGATCTATCGGGCGATAGGAGTGATAACTTGATATTCTTCTCTTGTCCTAACTTGACCCCCAAACCCTCTCTGTTAGTTGTTTCTCAATGTTTTAGCTCAATAAAAAACAACGTGGCGACTCTTAATAAGGTTAAATGCCCACTTGAATATCCTAATCCCATATAAAAGATAAATAAATATAAATAAAAAGAAAGACTTCCCGTGCGTCGCCCGCATTCGGAAAGGGGTATTCACAGTCACATATCTTTATCTTTATGTTATGGTCCGTTATTTATCCTTCTTTTTCGCATTTTAACGCCAATGAATCCATACATTCTTCCGCTCCTTCCCTATACTCATAAACACTCCAAAAAATATCAAAACACCCAAGGTTGAGCATCATATAAGTCATAGAAGTATATGATTTGGATGGGTAAAAACACATCCATCAACTGTGCCCATGGCTTCAACTTTGTGGTTTGTGAAGCCTTCAAGTCCACCATTGTAGGGACAAGCATGCTATCTTTTAACTGCATTTCCAGAAAGGTTGAATAATAGAAGATATATTTTTTGGCCTATGAGTCGATCAGATTCACAATTATCAATCCTTTCTTTGATTACCAGGTTGATGTTGGGTTTTGAGCAAACATGCACAACGGAATAAACCCAAAAGCCTAGATCCATTCAAGATGATTAGATTAATACGAAGGTGAATTTATAATACTAACCGTGGTGATGCTTTAAAATTTTCTGATCTTGAATCTCCATTCTTCGCGCTTTTTTAAATCACAATCTCAGGAACACGACCGCAAACCTTGGATCACGAACTTGAAGGAGTTGATGCCAACGCCCTCTTTGTTTATCACACGTGAACGAATATCAAGAACACCTTCTTGATCTGGATTGCTAGACCCAATAGAACACGCTTCTATTATGGAGGCTATATGAAAATATGGTTCTTGTTCTTGAGGAAAAAGAAGACCAGATTTTCTCTCTTGGAGGCTTAAGATTTTGATTACAATAATCACTTATGACCTAGGGGTTTTAGAGAGGTATTTATACTTCTTAAACCCAACTAGTTTAGGTTAGGAAGTCTAATTCCCGTAAAAAACCCGGAGTCCAAAATCAGATTTACGCCCAGGGGAAGGTCCGGCCGGGTCCTATGCAAGGTGCGCCCGGAGCCCTCCATAGGTCCGACCGGGTCTATGATATGGTCCGCCAAGATCATCATGTGGTCCGACCGGGTCCTCATAGAGGTCCGGCCGGATCATCCCCTCTGACCTGATCCTCGTATTTCCTTCTTAAAATCCAATTTTAAGACTTTACGAGATTCTAATTTAGCCCTTTCTAAAGTCGTTCTTTTGTGTGTGACCCCATAGGATTATATTAAGTTGGAAATGTGATCAAAACCATTTGATAACATAAATCATGATTGGACTCTAGCCTACCCAATTAATATAACTTGTCAAAGTTTGTGAATCTTTTATAGAACATATCATAATCCTTTTGTCCACGATGTCATTGAGCGTAAGCCATGGTCAATGGTCAACATACAATTTCCAATACTTTTCTCGATCCCAAATAGTTTTGATAACACAAATGATATCGATCTCATCAATTCATTTGAGCACGGACATGCATTTCATCAACACTATTCATCGAGGGGTCCAAGCTTGACATCTCTCATGATGAGGGACAAATCCCATCTTGACTTATTACACTTCCCTATATAGCTTTGATCATGCCAATCATATCCTTTATAATTACTTGGTTAAGTGTAACGTTTGAATATGTCAAACACGATTTCCATTATGTGGAAGACCCTAATAATCTCAGGTCTAGGGATTCAATGATATAACTATTAGAAGTTTAATTATGACATTATGACCATGCATAAACCTCATATTTGGGTCATGTCCAGTATATGTTCACCAACACATACCCATAAGTTTAACTTGTATCCCATACAAATAATCATCATATGATATCTAATTAAACTTATACTAGTTCTTCAAAGTACTATTATTATAACGAAACATGAAACAACATAATAATCCAAAACATCTCTTTATATATAATGAAAACATGATAACAAACATTGTCAAACAATGTGCCAAATTACATGCCTAGGGCATACACCAACAATTACTCCCTCATTGATCGGCTTCCAGCTAGCTCATTAAGTGAGAAAATTATGACTTCCTAGGTTTTGTGGATCCATGCTGGAATGTGGTAGACTTTGCTCATCTCGTGGATCATGTCCTTAAGTTTTTTGTTGGAAGGGACTTTCTCCCTGATTACACCAACATGTTTTGCCTGTGGTGGCCTATCTTCTCTCCATTTTGTATGATCGTCTTCTAGTCCCCTCTTTTTGTCCTTTCTTAAGACATAATTATCGAGCTTTCCTGTATCAATCCAAAGTTGGATCATTCTTTTCAGGGAGATGCAATCTTCTGTGTCATGTCGTTTTCTTTATGATAGGCAAATACTTGGCCATGTCCCATGGATATTTGGGATTGTTCTTCATAGGCATTGGATCTGGTAGGTCTACAAGAGTCAATATCTCTGAGATCGTTTTAGTAAGGGGGTAAATATCTCTACCTTTTCACTTCCACGAAATCTATTCTTTCATTTGTAATTGCCACCATTTGAGCCTTAGACCTGATTGCCAGTTGTAGTATTGTGTTCATAGGCGTGGTCGCCTTTATCCAGCCGCTTTTTTTTTCTTTCTCCCCGGATATAGCGGTATCATATGCTCGGTTATAGAGAACGGTCTTTGACTCTGCTTCTCAGACTGAGAGTTCATGCATTAATTGGTGCGACCTAAGTCCCGAGTTGAAACACACGATGACCTCTGTCGGTCAACCTTTATTCAATAGAGTCGGCCATGGCTATGAACCGATTATAATAGTTAAGAGTTGACTCGTTCTTCCCCTGCTCGATGTTTGCTAGGTTAGACAGCCATTTCTTACTTTTGCCTGTTATGGCAAAGTAGTCTAAAAACTTCCTCCTTAACTGCCTGAAGGTATCAATGCTCCTTTTTTCGAGTTCCATGAACTATGAACGAGCTGCTCCAGTCAGCGTGCTTGCAAAAGCCTTGCATAGGATATCATCAGCATTGGAGATCAATCAACACCATAATGCCTTCAAATGCTTGCATGTGCTCTTTTGCATCCGTAGTGCCCGAGTACTTGTCAAAATTTAGGAGCTTCAAATTTGGGTTGGGGGAGAATCCACAATCCATCGAGAAAATAGACGCATGGAGTCATGGTCGCCTCAGATTCTATCTTTTGTTTTTCTATATCCATGACAACTACTCTCTTCTTTGGATCGAGAAGTACACGAGCATCAAGACCCGAACTATTATGAGAGTTCCAACGAGACTTTTTACGGTCTTTGTTTCCTTCTACTCGGCTATAATCTGACTTTCCTTATCTCTGTGTCCGAATGGTGCTCGGTTATGACGAGGAAGGGGACTTCAGCGAGGAGAGGTGCGCTTAAGAGGCAGGTTGCGCCTATGAGGTGAGTTCCTACTTCGAGTCTGATCAAGGCGGGCACATAGGTCTGCAGAGTCTACCTCTTGATCTCTCATTTGATCTAGTTTATTCCTTAGATCTCCACTTGCTCTATTATTTCCCCGTGGAGGCCTAGCATGATCTTGGTTGGCGGGAACTTCTTGTCTAGGATTAGTAGGTGGGTCACGGATATGTGAATTATCATCAGCAGGGTTTTTCCTTATTACCATAACTATCACGCCTATATCGGTGACTCTCTCCCTGTGAGGCTCTAATTCGAGATGGCTGGATGTGCTTGGCCAGAGAATGCTCTAGGTCTAGGGCTAGTAGGGCTTCTTGTGCTTCATAGAGACGCTGCAAGGTCTCTATATGACGATGGAGAAAGGTTCTTCTGTCCATATAGTAGGGGCTGAGGTCCCTTCTCTAGCATTCTAATTTCCCCTAGCATGGCTAGTGGTAGGCGTTTCCCACCGACAACGGTAAGTGTTATTACCAAGAAGTATCTCTTGGACAAATATTCCGCTTGAACGTAAAACCATGCTTTAAGGCGGTGGTGGTGGTAGGCCTCTGGCTTGGACTGTACCAATAGCTTACCTCCGTAACTCCGGATGTGTTAACTTGATCCGGTTGGTTCTTATTCACTTGAGATAGGCTAGCAGTACGATTGTCTTCTTGATTTTGAGCCATCGGGATGAATTATAAAAATTGATTCAAAAGATTTTCTGATCGATTCCCGACAATGGAACCAAACTGATGATGCAAAAAACGTTCGGATCAGCCCTAATCAAGCGGTTCAGATAATCCTAACAATCCTTGAATGGCCTGAAAAAATTGAACAAGCGTAATATAGCCGGGCTTCACCGGTAAAGGCCCTCCGGCGTGAGAATAGGTATTTTTTTATGAAAGAGAGAAATCAATTGACCAGTTGAGGGTCAAAAGATGCGTTACCCCTTATGCGTGAATTATGGCGTATATTTATAGGTGTTGTGAAAATCATTTCCTTGTTTGGAAAGGAAGTTAAGGAGTCCAGATGGTTATGTACTGAATTAGGGAAGTAGAATCCCAAGTAGGTGTGTATTATGTAGTTTCCATATATGATAAGGCCTCCTAATTCGGATGTAATTCCTTGTTGGAGTGAATCTCGGACTCTACTTCCTTGTTTGACTAGGATTCTGCATGGTATTGAGTACTGACCAAGTCACATAAGGCACGTGGCCTTGATCGGCCTACGCCTCTTCGTGGTCCGTCTAGGCAAGACTGAGGAGAGCAGTAATGACACTAGGGACTTGGTCCCCTTGGTATTGATTAGCTAGGCACAAGCTTCCTTGCGGTCGGTATAGGTAGAACCAAGGAAGGGATGTGGTATCTTTCTATTGGCTTGGTCGGCATGTATGGATGCCGAGGAGGTTGTGTTGGGACGGGTGGGCTTGGCCCATGTCCCAAGTCGTCGAAGCCTTCTTGTAAGCCCATGGTTTGGTGGTCTCATTCCCTTTGTTTTATTGAGCCTTGTCTAGATATTACCTGTCCCAAAGCCATATTCAGTTTTATACCATTCAGAGACTAATGTGCGATATTATTGTTGAGACGGGTATCGGGGTGGGGGGGGGAGTATCATAATACTTGCTCTGTCCCTAAATGAGTGTCTAAATTTTATTTTAAGAGACATAACTTCTTGTACAATTTGGTGATAAAATTCATATATAATCATGTAATTCTCTTTACAAACATTTAGTTTTTGCAAGTATAAAAAAACCGGTGAAAAAAAAAGGGAAAAAAAATATTTACGGACAAAGTTATGATTAAAATGGACACTCATTTTGAAAAAAAAATTCCTAAAAATTAACACTCATTTAGGGAGAGACGGAGTAATTCATATTTCAAGTTTCAACTACCGCTAAACTCTAAAGTGTAGTTGAGGTTTCTATTCACGTGGGTATGATTCACCATTTTTTAAAAGTATTCTCTGACTATCAGTTTCAATGAATTCCTTGACCAAGAATTTTGGCTTAATTACGCAGCCGGGAAAGTCGACTAGGTAACATAGAAATTGATATTCTGTGATTTGAGTGATTATTTATCATTTAAGCTGTTTTAAGAAAAGGACTAATATACCATGAGTCCCTATGCTTTTCCCCATGATAAATATGGTCCCCCTAAATTCCGCTTACGAATGTTTTTGACATGTACCGTGCTTCTTTCACACTACTATTAATCTCGCTCATCCTTCAATGGAAAACGAACATGTGCAATGTAAATACTCCCTCCGTCCCATGTGAAGCTTCACCATATTGGTGATGGCACAAAAATTAAAAAAGGTGGTGAGTGTAAGAAGGGTTGTGAAAGAGAAAAAGTTAGTGGTATGACAAGTGGGGCCTACAATTTAAATATGTGAAAGGGGAAAGTTAGTGGGTATGACAAGTGGGCCCCATAATTTAAGTATGTGAGAGGAAGAAGTTAGTGGGTATGACAAGTGGGACCTACATTTGTTACCATTTTAGGAAAGGATGAAGCTTTCAACGGGACACCCATTTGGGTAAAAGGTGAAGCTTCAAATGGGACGGAGGGAGTACACCTGTTCCTAAAGTAATTTTACCTGATCATGTAATGTAAATTAAAGTACATAATGTTAGAGCAATAACAAGACTTGATAAGAAAAGCGAGCGATCACAAGAACACAGATATACGTGGTTCACCAACTTGGCTACGTCCACGGGGAGGGGAGAGAATATTATTATCAATCTGGAGAAACGATTACAAGATCACACTATTACTGCTGCACGAATTATTGATCACAATAATTCATAACTGTGCAACTGTAGAATTACAGACCTTGCTCTGAGCACTCTAATAATTTGTCTATGACAATCTGAGGTGTGATTTTAATCTAAATTACTGGCCTCTATTTATACTAGTAAAGTTTATCTCAAAATCTCTTAGGAACTTGGAAACCTAGTCCAAAACTGATTTGGAAACCTTCCTTCTGCGCCCTGTCCCGGAATTACGAAATCTCTCTGTTGTTTAATCCTTTAACTCGGCGTCCCAAATTCAAAGGCATTAACCCAACAATCTCCACCTTGACTTTGAATCTCCATGACAACAAACCTTTTCTCCCCCTCTCTTCTTCTGCTATCTAATAGCTGCAAACAATCTGCAAGTCCAAACAATGTTGGAACTTGCTTCCCGTCACGAGTTTTGTGAACATGTCTGCAGGGTTGTCCGCCGTCCCTACCTTCACCTTTACCCGTTTCTCATCCCTTAGGAAATGATATCTGACATCAATGTGCTTGGTTCTCTCATGATGAACCCCAAGATTGCTGATCAATCCCTTCAACCATATTCCTTCCTTAGCGGACTCTGTCAATGCCACGTATTCTGCCTCTGTTGTAGACAACGTCACTGTCGTCTGCAATCTAGCCTTCCAACTGATAACTGACCCACCAAGCGTGAACACATATCCGGTCTTCGATCTTCTTGAGTCAACATCACCCAAATCTGAGAAACCCTTGACTGCACATTCTGTCCCATCTCCACAGACGAGTCTGACGTCGGTAGTGCGCACTGTAGTGTACATCAAACTACCAACTGCACTAGCATAGGATACTGGAGCCATATACTCTTTCTCCTGAACCGATTTGGGCCCAAACGCGACTGTATGTGCATTCACTGCACCCGGAGTATCTATAGTCTTAGCTGTCGACCCACCAAACCTTTCTGAAACTTTCTTGATGTATCTTTTCTGGGATAAGAACAGTTTCGTTTGGCTCTGTCTTATAGATCTCCATATCCAGAATTTTCTTCGCGTTACCCAAATCCTTCATATCTGCGACCAATAAGCCTTTCGACTTCTGAACCTCTGACTTCTTGACTGCTGCTATCACATAGCTATCAAATCTCTTGTACCACTGCCTAGGCGATTGCTTCAATCTACAAACTTGATCTTCCTTACCAGGAACTTGGAATCCTTCCGACTCTGTCATGTATATCTCTCCCTCTATTGCTAGCAACACTCTGATCGAAGTGTGTCTGACCACTGTTGAGAAGATCCCATTGTAGTCCACCTCTTCTTTCTGTGTGAAACCCCTTGCAACAACTTGAGCTTTATACTTGAACCCTTTTGCCGGTGACATCCCTTCCTCTTTCTTGAAGATCCACTTGCAAGTCACAATCTTTCTGCCTTCTGGCCTTGTGGTCAACTTCCAAGTCTGATTCCTGTGAAGAGACTCCATCTCATCACCCATAGCCGCATACCTCTTAGATGACTCTGAACATGTATCTGCTTTATTGAAAGTAGAAGGTTCCGTAAAAACGGGCTCCACTTCCTCAGCAACCAGCAGTGTATAAGACACCAAGTTTTCAAATCCATTCCTGAAATTAGCTCTTCTAGACCCTCCTTGTGCTAACCCATGTTCTTTAGGAACTGAAATTGAACTTTCTGGTGCTTCAGTCTTTGTCTCTGTTGGTGGATCCTGATAAACATCTGACTGTGGGACAACTAACTCTTCAGTATCTTGTTGCTCCACTTGTTTTTCAACATCTGACTGTGGTAGAACTAACTCTTCAGTATCTTGTTGCTCCACCTGTTTATCAACACCGCCAACACTTGAAACAATCATGGATTTACTAGTCCATACCTCATAGGGAACTTTGAGGCCAATACCGGTTTGAAGTCCATGATTAATCAAGTAACATGTTGTACTAAGCGCTTCTGCCCAGAAACGTTTAGACAACTCTGCATTGGAGAGCATGCACAACGCTCCCACAAGCCATGTCTGATTCATTCGTTTTGCTACACCATTCTGCTGTGGCGTGCCTCTGCTGGTGAGATGTCTAGAAACCTCCACCTCTCTGCAAAACGAATCGAACTCAGTACTGCAGAACTCCAAACCATTATCTGTCCGGAGCTTCTTGATCTTCTTCTCTGTCTGGTTCTCCACTACCGTCTTCCAGTCCTTGAAATTCCTTAGAGCCCCATTCTTGTGCTCCATGATAACCACCCAAGTCTTCCTCGAATAATCATCAACCATAGACAAGACATATCTGTGCCCCCTTAGAAATCCCTGACGTGAAGGTCCCCAATACTTTGAGTGGATGTAATCCAGAAGGCCTTTAAGATCCTTGATCTTAAGGCCATAAAGAAGATCGCTGTTAGTCAACTCATGCATCTCTCGAGTGCTCATGTGACCGAGCCTGATGTGCCACAACTTAAACATATCTCCCTCGTTCACCTCTTCTGATGAAGCCATAGTCGACTCTGCAAGCGTTTTTCCTTGGAGGAAATACAAGGAGCCCCGCTTAAGACCTTTCAGCATCAATTCTGAACCGTTACAGACACTAACTGCTCCACCTTTACCTTTGAAACTGAACCCTTTGCTGTCTAACTGACTAAGATAAATCAGATTCTTCGTCATATGCGGAACGTGTCGAACCTCATTCAAAGTGACAACCCTACCATCATGAGTCCTGACCTTGATCGAACCAATACCGACAACCCTGCAGACTTCACTGTTAGCCATGCTTATATCACCGCCAACTATCTGCCTATAACCGGTAAACCATTCTCTCCTAGGACTGATATGGTAAGACGCTCCTGAATCAAGAATCCACGCATCAGATGCGCATGCTGATTCTGATGTTACTAGAGCATAATCCTCATCTGAACTGCAATCTCTAGCCGTCATGGCCTCTGCTGTGACTGGTGCCTTGCCTTGCTTCCTTCTGGGATAGTCGAACTTCCAATGCCCCTTCTCTTTGCAGAAATTACAGATATCCCCAGGTTTCGGACCCTTCTTGTGTGAAGAATTACCTTGATTGTTCTTCCTCCCACTAGAACCCTTGCTGTTGCTACTACTAGCAACCAAACCTGATGACTGGGTACCTGCCTCATTCTCACTCGCTTTTCGGCGCAATTCCCTCGTCTTGAGAGAAGTTTTCACTTCCTCTAGATAGATCCATCTTACGGTTTATGCACGAATCGACATAATATTCATAAGACATAGGTAAAGATACTAAAAGCTGCAAGGCTGCATCCTCGTCATCAACAACTACTCCTATATTACGCAATTCAAGTAATGCAGAAGTAAATCTGTCAAGATGATCATTTATGGGCGTACCTTCAGTCATACGACAATCATATAGCTTCTTCTTTAGGTATAACTTGTTGGTCAATGAACGTGTCATGTACATATCTTCCAACTTCAACCAAAGATCACTTCCGGAGTCTGTTCCTGCAACATTGGTTAGGATCTCATCATCCAACTGTCTGATGATCTTGGCGTGAGCCTTCTGATCTAACTTCTTCAATGCCGCCACCTCCTTCGCTGCTGCTATCTTGTCCTTCTCTGACTGTTCTGCTATACCTTCTATGGTGACTGCCTTACCCTTGGGATCCGTACGATCCCTGATTGCAATCTCCAACGGTTCCCATAAATCTTTGTCTACCAACAAAGCCTTCATCTTGATCTGCCAGAGAGAAAAACTATTCTTCCCATTGAACTTGTCGATCGAATCTGCTCCTTGACCCATCTTCTTGTTCTCTGCAGCGGAATCCCTGAATCTCTAACCACGAACCAAAGCTCTGGTGCCACTAAGAGAAATCGCAACAAGAAACTCCAAACGCATACAATCGAAGACAAAACACCAGCAGCTTCTGTCCGGATACAATTTCGGATGCTACGGACATCAAAATCCAATCTCCACCGTTCAGATCGAAGATCTATGAGTCCCGAAGCTACTCACCAAAAATCAGCACGATCCAACGGTGAACGAATGTGCTACGCCTTTTTCTTCACCGCTGCGCTGGATAAAAACGGACCAGAAACTGCTACCTTGTTTTTCTTCGATCTTGGATCTCTTCCGTCGATGCTAATTCTCCTTTTCAACCAAGCTCTGATACCACTTGTTAGAGCAATAACAAGACTTGATAAGAAAAGCGAGCGATCACAAGAACACAGATATACGTGGTTCGCCAACTTGGCTACGTCCACGGGGAGGGGAGAGAATATTATTATCAATCTGGAGAAACGATTACAAGATCACACTATTACTGCTGCACGAATTATTGATCACAATAATTCCTAACTGTGCAACTGTAGAATTACAGACCTTGCTCTGAGCACTCTAATAATTTGTCTATGACAATCTGAGGTGTGATTTTAATCTAAACTACTGGCCTCTATTTATACTAGTAAAGTTTATCTCAAAATCTCTTAGGAACTTGAAAACCTAGTCCAAAACTGACTTGGAAACCTTCCTTCTGCGCCCTGTCCCGGAATTACGAAATCTCTCTGTTGTTTAATCATTTAACTCGGCGTCCCAAATTCAAAGGCATTAACCCAACACATAAAATTGCCAATAAAGTTATATTATTAATTAATGACAACCAATTTAATGGCCTTACTGTACGATTAATGTAACATTGGATGTTCTCGTTGTATAAAACTGGAAACATTGGACCTCAAGTGTAACAATGTAGAACTCTGAGGTTGTAAATGTAACTTTTGTGTTGCAGCTTTGGAGCTGCCACATTTTGACAATTTTATGTTTATTCATTAACTTGTTGTTACAAAGAGACAAATTAGACTGTTATTTCAACTAATCTTTTGACTTCTTCAATTTAATGGTTGTCTAATTATGTGTCATAAAAGGTAGTTGACTTTAGTGGTTTTTACCAATGTCGCGTTCTTCATGTGTATTCATTGTTAGTCATATCGGTTTTCGATTTCTCGGAAAATTTCACCAATATACTTATTTCGTTTCAAAATATATGTCGTTTTAGGAGTTAACAAGTTCAAGCGCGCGTATATGTATATATACCGTTTCTTCCAAAACTAATGATATCCGTTTTTATTTTAAAATAAAATATTATTTATTTATTTTTTCGAAAAGAAACTACCATTATCATTAGATTAAGGGCAAAAGCAAAAATATATGAGTAGACTCTCTACAAATATCAGAGGCTCAACCCAAAAATTATAATTTAATACAATAACAGTTACAATTACATAAGAAATGTAAGAGGGATGATGAAAATGGGTGTTCGTGCATAAAATTGCAGTAGCATTCTTGATCTTCCACCTTGTACCTTTCATAGCAATACTCTGGAACGCACAGAAGCTCTCCAAGCATAGCTTGAACACTGCCATATATTGGCATTCACAAAATCCCCTACCGGGAAATATTTAGAATTGAAAATACTATGATTTAAGGCATTTGGTTTAGCAATAAATTGTCAACCAAACTTTTCAAGCCAATGTATCATCCTCCACTTATGTCGGGAAACAAAAGGAAAAAACAAGGCTCCCGTAACGGAAAGAACGCAAAGGCTCTCACAAACGAAAGAATACAATAGATCAAACATCATTTCGACAATATTCCTCTTCATTTATTCAAAATCTGAAGGTCTATGGACATTTTTAACCCTTATACTTTAGTTAAGCTTCGATTTTAACCTCTCTTGTATTCTTTTAGCAGTTTTAACCTTTGTACTTTATATACGCATTCATTTTCCCCAAAAGTGGTGAAATTTAAGCCATTTTTTTTTTAGCATTTTTAACCCTCGCACTTTGGGGGTTTTGGGGAAAATGAGTGCGTATCTAAAGTACAAGGGTAAAGACTGCTAAAAAATACAAGACAAGTTAAAACGAACAAAATACAAGTGTTAAAAATGTCGATTGGCCAAATCTAAAAGAGAAATTTTAAAAAACAAAAAGTAGAAAACAATAGGGATGGCCAAACCGAACCGGAACCGGATCGGAACCGGACCGGAAAAGCCCGAAACCGGAGCAAACCGGGGAGGAAACCGGAACCGGACGAACCAGAACCGCAAGGCATCCGGGCCGGTTCAGGGTCACATATATGCCGAACCGGACCGAAAATCCCTTGTTTTTCAATAATTTTAAAGAGGGGGACCGGAACCGGACCGAAACCGTATCGGAACCGGGCCAAACCGGAACCGGATTGTGCCAAACCGTAACCGGAACCGGGTAAGCGCGGGCCGGTTCAGGGTCACCCTTTTGCTGAATCGGAACCGGCGGTTCCGAACCGGAACCGGGCCCGGAACCGATTTTGGCCATCCCTAGAAAACAACGCGATCTAGTAATAAATTGGTAATAAAGTGGACTAGTCTTGTATATATTGCTATAGAGTAGGTTTTATGAAAAACGTGTTTTACTTTAAGGATAGGAAAAACGTATTTTTGTAAAGACGTTAACGCTTGTTTTAAAAAACAAATGGTGACATTTATGTAAATAACTGGCAAGCATCGTGCTCCCTCCGTTTCATGTCACTCGAGACCAAAAAATTTGGCACACAAATTAAGGAAAAGTAAGAGAGAGAAATAGTGGGAGGAGGTGTTTGTGAGTATGAAAAATTAAATAGGAGAGAGAATGAGTGGGAGGAATAGTAAGTTGATTGGTGTTGTGAGTGTAAAAGTAAATTAAGAGAAAGAATGAGTGGGAAGAATAGTAAAGATTCTTTACCATTTTGGGCAGTTTCAAGTCACGTGGAACGGACGGAAAAGAAAATAAGTCTCAAGTGACATGAAACGGAGGGAGTATAAGTCAATATTAATTAATATTACAAAGTGTCAATGTTGGGGCTAAAAAGTGACAGCCATTACACTGACACTTATAAACATTGATACTGGCACTTATCAAAAGTGCCAGTAGTAGAGTCAATAAGTGCCAGTGTACATGGCTGACACTTTTTAACACTGGCACTAACGATAAGCGTCAATTATTTACAAAAATGTCATCGCGTGTTTTAAACAACTTCTTGTTTATTACAAAAATGCCATCGCGCCAATTTAAAAAGACGTTTTACGTCAACTTAGCGTAAAACACGTTTTTTTTCTCGGTTTTTCACATTGATATATTTGTACTAAAATGAAGGCTCGAGTTTTTTTTAGCAAACAAAAGTTAATAATTATTTTGGAATGAGTGAATAAAAATTACTCCCACCATCCCCATAATAATCTCGCATTTGACATGTCAATTTTATTACAAATTGTGATTTAAAATGCAATATTTTATCGGATCAGATCTATATTATATTACTAAAACATAAGCCACTGACATCAGCAAAGTCACGTGGCGGCTTCTGGTTAAAAATAAAAATCCCTGCTGACATCATCCATTATTAATTAAGCCTATTTAATTGAATTATATCTAATTAATTTAAAACATTTATTTCTGCATTAAGTATCTACAATTACTCCCCTTCCATTATCTCTTTTAATTATTTAGTTTCATCAATTTACATACACCAATAACTATTATACCTATTATTATAATTCGATATTTTAATTTTTAAATTAATATATTTATTTAATTTTACATGCCAACACTATATTAAAAATTTTGCCTAAATGTTGACGATAGTATTAATAGTAGTATTTTAATTGCATTTACAGTTAGTTATTAGAATAAAATAATAATTGTTAGAAAGACTATTATTACAAAAACTAAGAGTGTGAATGCATGACCCTAATGAAAAAGTATCTTGCATTTTAATTTTTTATTTTTATTATTGGAAATTGGTTTGACTACCTTTCCATTAAAAATTTTCTTTTAAAGGGATGTTTTTAAAATGAGTATAATGTCTTGAAGGCTAAAATTAGATCTATAAATAGGCTAACATAAGTCCTCCTAACTTAAGACATACTCCCTCCGTCCCATCCGAAATAGGATTCTTGGTCCCGACACGGGGATTAAAGAATAATAATCTTTTATTATAAAAAATTGTTTGAAAATTAGGTGTTGTAAGTATGAAGGAGAGAGAAAGTGGGTGGAGAATAATAAATAAAAAGTTGTTGTGAGTATGACAAGTGGGTCCTACTAATAAAAAAAAAATAAAAGCTTTCCATTTTGGGATGTTCTATTTCGAGTGGGACACCCAAAATGGCAAAACGTCCTATTTCAGGTGGGACGGAGGGAGTATGCATGAGAAGTTAACACCAGGTACCGCTTGAGTTAGAGCTCTTTGATACTTTTCCATTAACAAATGATAATAGTTGTGCCATTGAAAAAGCTACAAGAAAATAATTAAAAATGGAGATTTTGATATTAATGCTTGCTTTAATATTTTAATAATTTGATTGAAATAATTTATTAGTTTATTTAACATTTAACATAAATTACATCACCATATAACATTACATTTTTAAGTATAAATTATATGATAATTGTCAGAAATGGATATTTTGTACATTCATCAAAAATTGATATTAATTCGCATACATTTGTCTTTTTATAAAACCACGGGCGTTACTCTAGTTAAAATATAAAGCGTGATGGTATTTATTATGGTATTAAAGATTAAAACACTTAGTCAGACTAAAGTATCGTATGCGCATCTTCTCAAATGATACATAAATCGAAAGATTTCAATATTGACCAACAAATGTTAAAGGATTTCAATGATACACAAACTTAAAAATGAAATGCATTAGAGTTTTAGAGCTTGTATTCATGTACAATGAAAAGTTTGTTTTTTAACAAGTTTGGTGCAAACATAATTTGTTGCCTTTGGTAGTAGGATGCTTTTTTGCATTACTCCATAAGGTATGACTAATCCCTCAAGTACAATTAAAGACCTCTATTCAATTAAAAAAGGGTTAATTACAATTTAGGCCGTGTTCCCCAAGCGGGCCCCCAGTTTTTTTTTTTTTTTTTTTTTGTGTGTGTGTGAATCAGGGCTTGATATGTATTTTTTCGCCAATTTGGGCTTTTTGACGGATTTCGTCAGAAATCTTGTTAAATCCTCATGTGCCTTGCACGTGATCAACATATCACTTAATTCAAAGTTGACTTCATGTTTTAGGGGGTCAAATGTACAAGTGTAGAAATAAGGGGAGGAGAAAAGTAAATACACTTTCTTCTTCAAATAAAAACCCTACCCTAATCCTCATTCCCAGATCGAACCCACACCTCAGTAACGACTCCGGCCGCCGACCAGATTCAACCTTCACCGTCTCCTGTTTTCAGTTTTTAATTTCCCCTATTTTCGATTTCGTTCACCCACGAAATACAAATCAATTTCTTTAGCAATTCAAACCAGATTCAATCTTCACCGTCCCCTGTTTTCAGTTTTTAATTTCCCCTGTTTTCGATTTCGTTCACCCACGAAATACAAATCAATTTCTTCAGCAATTCAACTCTTGGCAAAGACAAAAACTTTTATGAGAACACCATGACCCGTCTCATAGTAGAGACGGGTCATTTTTGACCCATGACCCACAGGCCATAAAAAAATATTTTATTTATTTATTTATTTTTTGGTTTTTTTTCGGTTTGTAAAAAGTAATAGTTACTATAACTAAATGTAACAAACGTGTTACTTATATGTAACAGTTTGTATACATAAAAGTAATACATATATACAGAAAAGTAACAGTGTTTTTTTAATGTTTTCTTCGTTTGCCAAAAGTAATACTTATTACAACTAAAATGTAACGAACATGTTACTTATATGTAACAGTGTTTATACATAATTGTAACACATATGTATAGAAAAGTAATAATTCAACTATTTACACTTTATAACTAAAAACACTTGTGTTAGTAACATTGTAAAAATAAGAAAGTAACAATTTTTATAAACGAATGTTACATTTTACTTGTATAATATTTTACTTGTATAATAACATTTTTGATGATGCCAAAATCTGGTTGGATCAGCCTTCGTCTAGCGGTTCGGATAATCCCAACGACAGTTCTTGATGGCCAGAGCTACGCACACGAAACAAACGTAAACTACACCGGGGCTTCACCGGCGAAGGCCCTCCGGTGTGAGAATAAGGATATGGTTTGTATGATAACACAAAAGAAATCAATTGACCAGATTAGAGTCAAAAGTTCATTACCCTTTTTCCTGTTGTGAGGACCTGTTTTTATAGGTATGGGTGAATGAGTCCTAGCTTGTTAGAGAAGCTAGGATGCCCGTGCTGATGTAGGACTCGCATTCCTTAGAGATGGACTCCTGATAAGGATGGATGATATCCTGTTATCTGGTATAAGAGATATCCTTGTTTAGATATGGATTCTTTAGTGTCAGAGTTGTAACATTACTCTGTAAGAGGTTTCCCAACGATAATGTGAGGTTTCTGATGTAAGTCGGCCCGTCATCCAACTCGGCTCGTCATAGAGGCCGGCTAGGGATTGGGCTTCTCGGGCTCGGCCTAGGCAAGGACTGCCTGCTCGGCCTTATTGATGTCGGCCTGTAAACATGGGCTTCTTGTGAATGGGCCTCTCGGTATAGGTCTGTTAGGTATGTGGGCCCAGAGTGTCTGGGTTCCGTTTAACCAAGTCGGTTTATGTCGTTCAGTGGCCCCCGAGTTTCTATCTCGGCATGGCGAGTAGAAATTGTTGGGCATTTAATTTATGATTGATTGATGTGACAGTTGTAGCCGCCAAAATCCTCACTTGTTTTTATTTGCTGACGCCAATAGGATTTAATGCCAGTTGAATCATTGTTCTTCTTGGAATGGGGGAAACCTCTAGTTGGATTCCAACTATGAGTAACATTAATTACCCTTCAACTAACTCCTTCTTCAGTAGTATAAATAGAGGATCAACCCTTTAATTTTTCACACTATCATCACCTTCTTTTCTTTTTCCAAGCTTCATTCATGGCAAAAAGAGATTATGATAATGCTTTCCCAGAGGAATATTATTCCTCGGAAGATGCGAAGAACCCGCCCGTCCCGAATGATCAAGAATCTAATAACGACTCCTCACTTCCCCATAATGATCACTGTCAGGATGATGCAGACTCGGATGACAGCAATCGTGAATGGGAGGAGCCCTGCTTCGAAGGTAGTGATGAAGATTCAAGTGATGATAAGGACAGCAGTTCCAGTGAGGTAGATGAAGAGGACGAAGAAGAAGAAAGAGATTCCAAAGCTTTCCGGGAAGAGATGGAGTGGTATCGAAAGAACCATAATAAATAGTTTCATGTTGATCCAGTGATAGTAGTAACCCTTTTTTTTTTTTTGTGAATGAATATACTGTTGGTAGTGGTGCCCTAGGCACGTTTAATAAACGTTGTAATTGTTATCATTTATTTCATATCAATAAAGAGATGTTTTGATTATTATGTTGTTCATGTTTACTTATAATAATCCCCGTCCCTAGTACTTGTTAAGCACTAGTATAAAGGCTAAATGGTCATGGGATGATCATGTTAGATTTATGGGTACTTGTTTGGAACAAGGTACTGGACATGACCCGCCGTATGAGATTTATGTCATGGTATATGTCGAACATATATCTCATATTAGTTATGTCATTCGAATCCTTAGACATGAAGTTATTATAGTCTTCCACTTGATGAACATTATGTTTGACATATTCAAAACGCTACCTTTAACCGGGTAGTTATAAAGGGTATGATTGGCATAATCGGATTCCCGTTGGAAAGAATAATAAGCTAAATGGATTTGTCCCTCCACAGAGAGATGTTAAGCTTGGGCCTCTCGTAGGAATAATGTTGATGAAATGTTCGGCCGGACTCAAATGAATTGATTAGATCAATGTCATTTGGATTATCAACATATTCGGAATCGAGAAAGTATTGAACAAAACAAGTTGACTGTTTGACCATGACTTGTGTTCAATGACATCGTGGACAAAGGGATTATGACATATTCTAAAGGAATGCGAACTTGTATCTAGTTATACTATTTGGGTAGGTATGACGGTTTGCTAGAACCTAATCATATCTTATGGGATCATGTTTGAGCCCATTGCCAACTTAGTGTAATCCTAGAGGGTCACACACAAATAGAACGAATCGTAAAGGACTAAATGGGAATTATGGAAAAATATCAGTGTTTGGCTCTGGCTCGGTCGTGCGCCTTAAAATGGCACGGTCGTGCCATAAATCCAAACCAAGGCAAACCTATCGACATGATTGGCACGACCGTGCCAAATTACCAAGCACGACCGTGCCGAAAATGGGCGGCTGGGGAATTCGCGCGGACTAGATGGCACGACCGTGCCAGATTGTAGGGCACGACCGTGCCAGTCAAGTCGGCCAGAATTCCTTGTTGCCTAATTTGGTGACGGGATTTAGGTTTCCTAAGTCCTTAAGGGTTAAGGATTATGACCTATTTAAGGATCCTTTTTACAGCCATTAGAGATGTTGTTGTGAGTGCCTCCATAAGGTTTTGAGAGGTTATTTTCTTGTTCTAAGATCCCAAAAGTGAAGAACAAGAATATTCATAATTCCATATAGTTCTTGCAATTGTGAAAGTGTGTTTCACAATTTGGTCTAGCAACCAAGATCAAGAAGTTGCTTGATATTCGTTCGTGGTGTGGATACCGCTAGAGGGTGAAGCTCATCATCTTCAAAGTTCGTGTTCAAGCTTTGTGATCGTGATCAAGTCTTCAAATCTCCACCAAAGACCAAGAGAAAATTTGATAGCCATCAAGGGTTAGTTTTTCCTTTATTCATTATGTTGTATTTGATTTAATCATATGAACGGATCCATGGCTTTGGGTTTCTTAAAATTTTAAATGCTAAATTCCGCTGCGCATGTTACTACGAAACCCAACAGTGGTATCAGAGCCCCGTTCATGTTGATTATTTCAATACTAAGATCATGTTGTGTGTATATAAATTGTTTATGTGCCTAGCATGATATGAATATTGGATTATATGATGTTTATGTGTTTTGTGATTTTATGTGGTTTATTGTTTTTGCAACTTTAATCGCACGATTCAATCGCAATAAAAATTATGGTGGATTCTGAATTATTTCGATTATTGATTTTGATTGGATCAAAGTTTTAATAATCGGGGAAAAATAATTTTGAGACAAAATTTTCGAACTTTAAAATTCTATACTATTCTGGCCATTCAAGCGGGCGCCTGGTCCTTTGCAGGCGGGCGCTCGGTGGTCAAGATTTGTTCTGATTTTTGTTAAAATCTGAATATGGAATTTTCGATAAATTCGACAAAACCAGTAACAGAACCAGTCCAAACTTGTTGATCTGGAATGGGTTTTGGGTAGTTGGTTTGTGTGTGGATTTTGGGGTTTGATTTTCCTATTTGTTTTAGTCTTGTGATTCCTGGATTGGTTCAAGTTTTGGATGGCTAATCTGCGTTCATCGAGATTGTGTTTCCCAAAATTGATCGCAATCAAAGTTTCAAAGATAAAACGAAGTTAGAATTATGAAGAGTTCATAATTGCTAAAATTGAGAAACAAAGTTCTTGATTCAATGATTAGAGATCCATGTGGAATTGTGAATGCAATTGGCCTACGTTCATCGAGACCATCTATTGCTTAGTTTCGACCACATGGACTACTTTCTTGGTTTCTTGAATTAGTGCGGGATTGTGGTTGCCTAATGGCTTAGTTCGACCGCACTTCTTGTTGTCTTGATTTGGAGATAATAACCAAAGTTGAAATAGTCTCATCCTCATAATTATAGAGAAACTAATGACACATAAATATCATTCTTAAATTAATGGAGATTAATTTAGTGGCTAAACTTGATGTGTAACATGTTTATATTATGTGCTCATAAATGTGTTATATGCTATGTGTGATGAACCTTCAAAGAAAGTTTTAAGTCTTTTATTGCCATGCCATGATTAAAACACTTGTTAGTACATGAGTGATTTTAATGTAGATTCGCCCTAGCGAGATGCATTAAATTTGTTTATGTATGAGCAAGATAGATAGTGTGGGCACGCCCTAGCGGGATACATTAACTGTGCGTTTAAAATGGTTAGACTTAATTGGGCGTCAAAACAGTTTTGGGCCTAGGCAAAGATGAGGTTTAACATGCTTTTTGAAATTTGATTTCTTAAAGAATCTCATAAAAGGAACTAAGAGTCATATGAGATATGATTGACAAGAGTTGTCTACCTAATTAATTTGATTTTGTGTAATCCGCCTTAGCGGACTTGAAATTAAATTAAAGTTGGATCTTAACCCATTTAAATTATATTATACATTGGATGTATATGAAGGTTATATAATTTAGTGGGAGTATTTTGTTTGAAAAATACATTATTTATCTCTTTAATGAAAATCCGTACTTATTAAATTTTGGAAATTTTTGCATATTTGTAGATAATGACTAATAACACTCAATCAATGTCGTTGCGATCGATCCTTGAGAAGGATAAGCTCGAAGAGAATGGTACAAACTTTATGGATTAGATCCGTAGCATAAGAATTGTTCTTAGGCAAGAAGATAAGTTGTACATTCTCGATGGGCCTCTCCCCGCTGAACCACCGCCTACTGCCCCTAGGGTAGAAAGAGACAATTACAAGAAACATCGTAATGATTCTAGAGATGTAAGTTGTCTCATGCTTGCTGCTATGTGTTCAAAACTCCAACAAAGTTTGGAACATTTGGAAGCCTATGAGATAGGCGTGGAGTTGAGAACTATGTTTCAAGAGCAAGCTAGGCAAGAGAGGTACAAGACCATTGTTGCATTCACTACTAGTAAAATGAATGAAAGGCAACAAGTGAGTCCTCACTTTCTTAAAATGAAAGGTTATGTAGAGCACCTTGAGAAACTTGGCTATCCAATCCCATTGGAGCTAGCCACGGATCTCATTCTTAATTCATTGCCTAAAAGTTATAATCAGTTTGTGATGAATTATAACATGCATGGAATGGATAAGAATCTCTCTGAGTTGCATGGGATGCTCAAAACTGCAGAGATGAAAATTGTGGAGAAAGGTTCTCCCGTGCTCTTGGTTCATGATGGGAAGAAGCCTGGTGCAAAGGCAAGGGTAAGACAAAAGTTGTCAAACCCAAGATAAGCAAGGCAAATGTTGCCAAGGCTTCTGAGGAAAAACCCGATACACAAAAGGATGCAATTTGTTTCCATTGTCAAGAAATTGGTCATTGGAAACGTAATTGCAAGGCTTTCTTGGAAGAGCAAAAGAAGAAGAAGAGCAGCAAGGCTGCGTCGACTTCAGGTATCTATATGATAGATATTCTCCTTTCTACCACTGATTCTTGGGTATTGGATACCGGATGTGGTTCTCACATTTGTCTAAATGTGCAGGGACTAAAGAATAGGAGACTGCTTAAAGAAGGTGAAGTAGATCTACGTGTGGGAAATGGAGCAAGAGTTGCTGCATTAGCCGTAGGGACTTATGAAGTCACTTTACCTTCCGGATTAATTCTTGTTTTGAACAATTGTTATTATGTTTCGGATTTAAGCAGAAATATTATTTCAATTTTTTGTTTGAATAATGAAGGTTTTAAGTTTCTTATTGAGAATAAGAAATTTTCTATTTATTTAAATGATGTGCTTTATGGTATTGCTAATTCATTTAATGGACTTTATATCTTGGATGTCAAGAATGAAAATAATGTCTATCATGTAAATAAGAAATCTAAACCTAATGATGTAAATCATACTTATTTGTGGCATTGCCGTCTTGGTCATATTAATGAGAAGCGTATCTCAAAACTCCATGGGGACGGACTTTTGGGTTCATGTGACTTAGAGTCATATGATACTTGTGAGTCGTGTCATCTTGGAAAAATGACTAAGACACCTTTTACCAAGTTGGGTGAAAGGGCAAGCGACTTATTGGGGTTGATACATTCCGATGTATGCGGACCATTAAGTAGCAATGCTAGGGGAGGATTTCAATACTTCATAACCTTCACTGATGATTATAGTAGATTTGGGTATGTTTACCTAATGAAATATAAAAGTGAAGCATTTGAGATATTTATAATATTTCAAAATGAAGTAGAAAAACAACTTGGCAAAAGTATAAAGGCACTTCGATCAGATCGAGGTGGTGAATACTTAAGTCAAGAATTTGATGATCATCTAAAGAATTGTGGAATAGTTTCACAATTGACTCCGCCCGGAACACCACAATGGAATGGTGTGTCTGAGAGGAGAAATCGGACTTTTTTAGACATGGTTCGATCAATGATGAGTCAAGTTGATCTTCCAATATCCTTTTGGGGTTACGCCCTAGAAACCGCTGCTTTCACACTAAATCAAGTTCCAACTAAATCGGTTCCAAAGACTCCATATGAGATGTGGAGTGGAAAGAAACCTAGTTTATCTTTCATGAGGATTTGGGGTTGCGAAGTTTATGTCAAGAGACTTATCTCTGACAAACTAGCACACAAATCTGATAAATGCATTTTCGTGGGATATCCTAAGGAAACTAAAGGATATTACTTTTACAACCGAGAGGACAACAAAGTGTTTGTTGCCCGAACTGGTGTCTTTCTAGAGAAAGAGTTTCTCTCCAAAGAAATCAGTGGGAGTAAAATAAATCTTGAAGAAATTCGAGACCCAGAAAATAACAGTGAACCAATAGTGGAATAAGAACAAGAACCACAAGGAGTTGTGGAACCTGTTTAAAATACACAAGCATCTCGCAGATCTAGTAGGTTACGATCCGAGCCCGAGAGATATGGATTTCTCGTAACGGATAGTAATGAGGTAGAAATCATTGAGAATGATGAACCGTCAACCTACCAAGAGGCGATGTCTTCTCCTGATTCGGACAAGTGGCTTGGAGCCATGGAATCCGAATTGCAATCCATGCAAGACAATCAAGTTTGGAATTTGATTGATGCGCCCGAAGGTGTAAAAACCATAGGATGCAAATGGGGTCTTCAAGAAGAAGACTGACATGGATGGGAAGGTGCATACTTACAAAGCTAGGCACGTTTAATAAACGTTGTAATTGTTATCATTTATTTCATATCAATAAAGAGATGTTTTGATTATTATTGTTGTTCATGTTTACTTATAATAATCCCCGTCCCTAGTACTTGTTAAGCACTAGTATAAAGGCTAAATAGTCATGGGATGATCATGTTAGATTTATGGGTACTTGTTTGGAACAAGGTACTGGACATGACCCGCCGTATGAGATTTATGTCATGGTCTATGTCGAACATATATCTCATATTAGTTATGTCATTCGAATCCTTAGACATGAAGTTATTATAGTCTTCCACTTGATGAACATTATGTTTGACATATTCAAACGCTACCTTTAACCGGGTAGTTATAAAGGGTATGATTGGCATAATCGGATTCCCGTTGGGAAGAATAATAAGCTAAATGGATTTGTCCCTCCACAGAGAGATGTTAAGCTTGGGCCTCTCGTAGGAATAATGTTGATGAAATGTTCGGCCGGACTCAAATGAATTGATTAGATCAATGTCATTTGGATTATCAACATATTCGGAATCGAGAAAGTATTGAACAAAACAAGTTGACTGTTTGACCATGACTTGTGTTCAATGACATCGTGGACAAAGGGATTATGACATATTCTAAAGGAATGCGAACTTGTATCTAGTTATACTATTTGGGTAGGTATGACGGTTTGCTAGAACCTAATCATATCTTATGGGATCATGTTTGAGCCCATTGCCAACTTAGTGTAATCCTAGAGGGTCACACACAAATAGAACGAATCGTAAAGGACTAAATGGGAATTATGGAAAAATATCAGTGTTTGGCTCTGGCTCGGTCGTGCGCCTTAAAATGGCACGGTCGTGCCATAAATCCAAACCAAGGCAAACCTATCGACATGATTGGCACGACCGTGCCAAATTACCAAGCACGACCGTGCCGAAAATGGGCGGCTGGGGAATTCGCGCGGACTAGATGGCACGACCGTGCCAGATTGTAGGGCACGACCGTGCCAGTCAAGTCGGTCAGAATTCCTTGTTGCCTAATTTGGTGACGGGATTTAGGTTTCCTAAGTCCTTAAGGGTTAAGGATTATGACCTATTTAAGGATCCTTTTTACAGCCATTAGAGATGTTGTTGTGAGTGCCTCCATAAGGTTTTGAGAGGTTATTTTCTTGTTCTAAGATCCCAAAAGTGAAGAACAAGAATATTCATAATTCCATATAGTTCTTGCAATTGTGAAAGTGTGTTTCACAATTTGGTCTAGCAACCAAGATCAAGAAGTTGCTTGATATTCGTTCGTGGTGTGGATACCGCTAGAGGGTGAAGCTCATCATCTTCAAAGTTCGTGTTCAAGCTTTGTGATCGTGATCAAGTCTTCAAATCTCCACCAAAGACCAAGAGAAAATTTGATAGCCATCAAGGGTTAGTTTTTCCTTTATTCATTATGTTGTATTTGATTTAATCATATGAACGGATCCATGGCTTTGGGTTTCTTAAAATTTTAAATGCTAAATTCCGCTGCGCATGTTACTACGAAACCCAACATATACAGGCCAGCCCTCCGGCCCATTGTGGAGGGCGTGCTTGACTGGTTTTAATGAGATCCTTTTGCCTCTTGTTTCAAACTTGTTGAATTCGGCGCTTGTGTTTGTCTGAACCACCATAGTTGTATGATTTTTGAAGCAGAATACCTCGAATTTTGTTGGCAAAGTATTCGTCTTGGTAACATGTCGGCATGTTGATGTTGTCACGATTTCGTCTACCTTTCATGCATGTACCTCGTCTTTTGGCAGCATGAGTCGGCTTCATCTAGGCCCTTCCCTGCCGGCCTACCATACGTGGTCGTTTGAGTAACAATTTGGGAAACGAGGTGGAGATCTCATCTTTTTCCCACCGACTATATCGGTCTGATAATGTCAGCAAATAGTCTGCTCATAGGATATTGTCATGCCGATGTTGCCGGCTAAAACATGCGGCTTAAGAACGTTGTGAGCTGGCATATGCTGACCTCGTCACGGTTTGTCTGGATAATATAGACCGGGGTTATTATGCCACGTGTTGCGCTGCTGTTTGCGAGTACAGGTATCATAGCATGTGTCAGTGAATGACGTCAGCAATCTTCCCCCATCAATTCAAATGGTGGGAGTGGTGCCAAAATTGATGGGTCCATCGTGTCCCATTAAATGTGGGATGTGAGGGGTTTATGAGAGCACGTGCAACTCACGGACTTCGGGTCAAGTCCGGATCGAATATGGGTATTATCCATGTACCCAAAATAAATAAGTGCTAAATGTCCTTTTGAATTTCATTCTCCCTCAATCTTCTTCTCGTAAATTCCGACTGACAGGGCGAACCCTAGCCTAGCGGTTTTTTCTTCCCTCGACCAATTTTTGGATCATGTTCGTGTTAATTACATATTGCTGGATGACGAGGTGTTTTCCTCGGGACCTGCGGAAGGTACGGGGGGAGTAGCCGTGTCTCATGTTCAGGTTCCTGATGCTAACTCCCTTCTTTCCTCTGCAGATATGTCTGAGGAGAGAACGTCCGACAGAATTGTGGATCGATTTGATTCCCACGTTCCCCAAGGCAGGCGGGGTCGACATCAGTCATCTCGTCAAGGTAAAGCCGCAGCATCTGGCAAGCGGAGGCAACCCAAGGCAGGGAACGACATGATCGAATGCCTTTATAATGAGTATCGCATCTCGAGGGACGACTATGAGCTACGATACGAACGGGCTTCGACCTTAGAGACCAGCGATAAGAGGTCTTTCTTCTATCTAAACCACGTCGAAATGGCTTTCTTCTTTAAACAGTTTGAGCTGGGCCTCCGTCTTCCACTTGATCCTTTCATTTCTGAATTCCTAGAAGACTGGCAAGCGGCCCCCGCCATGTTAGGAGCAAATGCCGTGAGGTACTTGACTTCATACATCGTTTTATGCTGTAGTCTAGGCTTTGAGCCCTGCCCTTGGACCTTCTATCAACTTTTTGAAGGGAGCTTTAATGAGAAGACCTACGTCATAACTCTCCGAAGCAAACAGAGGTGCCCCAAAATTATCGCCCCCATATCTTCATCTGTAAGTAAAGTCTCGGGGTGGAACAATCATGTCATCAAGGTTGAAAACCGCCTTGGTTGGGAATTTTCGGTCCCTAGGTGCAAACCCCGGGCACCTGCCACTTGTTATAAGGCTCCGTGGAGCGATGCCTTGCTGCAGAGGTTGACTGAGTTTGCCTCGGTTCAACAGATGGAATGGGCTGCCTTGGACCATAATCAGGCTTACTATGTGCAGGCGGGGATCATGGCGGGCCCCTGGAATGGAGTGGAGGTGATGGTGCTTGTCAGTAGGGGGTGTAGGTTTCCTGATTGGGTCGTGCTGTTGGGTTTCGATCAAACATGCGCAGCGGAATTAAGCATTTAAAATTTTGAAACCCAAAGCCATGGATCCGTTCATATGATTAAATCAAATACGACATAAGAATAAAGGAATAAACTAACCCTTGATGGCTATCAAATTCTCTTGGTCTTTGGTGGAGGTTTGAAGACTTGATCACGATCACAAAGCTTGAACACGAACTTTGAAGATGATGATTTTCACCCTCTAGCGGTATCCACACTTCGAACGAATATCAAAGTAGCTTCTTTGATCTTGGTTGCTAGACCAAATTGTGAAACACTTTTTCACAATCAAAAGAACTATATGGAATTTATTTTGTGTATTATTTTGTTCTTCAACCAAGAATGTCTTAGAACAAAATAAACCCTCTCTCAAACTCTTTGAGACTCACAAAATCATTAGCTTAGAGTGCTGGCCGAATTTGGTCTTTTATACACAAGCATGACCTATTCCAAATAGGAAACTTGTGTCAAAATCCGTCCAAAATTCGTTTCCTAATCAAATTAGGAATCTGCCACCCGACAGTACTGTGCGGCCGCCCAAAAACCTCTGTGCGGTCGCACAACTATCTGAAACAAAACTGGTACATTTCTGAGATAATTGTGCGGCCGCCCAGTCCATTATGTGCGGTCGCCCACTTCCCAGAAAGTCCAGAATTTCCAAAATTCCAATGTAGTCCTTTTAAAGATTCGTTCTATTGTGTGTGACCCTATAGGATTATACTAAGTTGGCAATGGGCTCAAACATAATCCCATAAGATATGATTAGGTTCTAGCAAACCGTCATACCTACCCAAATAGTATAACTAGATACAAGTTCGCATTCCTCTTAGAATATGTCATAATCCCTTTGTCCACGATGTCATTGAACACAAGTCATGGTCAAACAGTCAACTTGTTTTGTCCAATACTTTCTCGATTCCGAATATGTTGATAATTCAAATGCTATTGATCCAATCAATCCACTTGAGTCCGGCCGAACATTTCATCAACATCATTCCTACGAGTGGCCCAAGCTTGACATCTCTCCGAGGAGGGACAAATTCATTTAGCTTATTATTCTTCCCTACGTGAATCCGATTATGCCAATCATACCCTTTATAACCACTCGGTTAAAAGTAGCGTTTGAATATGTCAAACATAATGTTCATCAAGTGGAAGACTATAATAACTTCATGTCTAAGGATTCAAATGACATAACTAATATGAGATATATGTATGACATAGACCATGGCATAAATCTCATAGAGCGGGTCATGTCCAGTACCTTGTTCCAAACAAGTACCCATAAATCTAACATGATAATCCTATGATCATTTAGCCTTTATACTAGTGCTTAACAAGTACTAGGGACGGAGATTATTATAAGTAAACATGAACAACAATAATAATCAAAACATCTCTTTATTGATATGAAATAAATGATAACAATCACAACGTTTATTAAACGTGCCTAGGGCACCACTACCAACAATCTCCCACTTGCCCTAGGCCCAATCTCCCATGTATTTAATACCCATGGACCTAACATGACCATCATGTTTAGCTTGTGGAAGTCCTTTGTTAGCGGGTCCGCAACATTGTCATCAGTAGGTACTCTGCATATATTTACGTCTCCCCTATCAACGATCTCTCGAATGATATGAAAACGCCTAAGTATGTGTTTGGATTTCTGATGTGCTCTTGGTTCCTTTGCTTGAGCAATAGCACCATTATTATCGCAATAAAGGTCTATTGGATTAACAATACTAGGAACCACTTCAAGTTCAGTTATGAACTTCTTAATCCAAACAGCTTCCTTTGCAGCATCCGATGCAGCAATATACTCAGCTTCTGTTGTAGAATCAGCGGTTGTACTTTGCTTGGAACTCTTCCAGCTTACAGCTCCACCATTTAACATAAACACAAAACCCGATTGCGATCGGCTATCATCTTTGTCGGTTTGGAAGCTTGCATCCGTGTAAGCATTTACAACGAGATCATCTTCCATTCCTCCATAGACCAAAAACGAGTCTTTAGTTCTTCTCAAGTACTTAAGAATCGCTTTTACAGCTATCCAGTGATTTTCGCCAGGGTCGGATTGGTATCTACTTGTCATGCTCAAAGCATAAGATACATCCGGCCTAGTACAAATCATGGCATACATGATGGACCCAATTGCCGAAGCATATGGAACATCATTCATTTTCTCACGCTCATCTTTTGTCTTAGGACATTGAGTCTTGCTTAGAGAAATTCCATGTAACACGGGCAAAGTTCCTCTCTTAGAATTTTCCATACGGAATCTTCTAATGACCTTGTCAATGTATGTACTTTGGCTTAAACCAAGTAGCCTCCTTGATCTATCTCTATAGATCTTAATGCCAAGAATATATGCGGCTTCACCCATATCTTTCATCGCGAAGCACTTTCCTAACCAAGTCTTCACAGACTGAAGTGTAGGAATGTCGTTTCCAATGAGCAATATGTCATCCACGTATAAAATAAGGAATGGCACTATGCTCCCACTAATCTTCTTGTATACACAAGGCTCATCTTCGTTTTTGATGAAACCAAACTCTTTGACCGATTCATCAAAACGCAGATTCCAACTCCTTGAAGCTTGCTTCAATCCATAGATGGATCTTTGCAATTTGCATACCTTATAATCTTGTTCAAAACCTTCTGGTTGTGTCATATACACATCCTCTTGGAGTTTTCCATTCAGGAAAGCGGTTTTGACGTCCATCTGCCATATTTCATAGTCATGATATGCGGCAATGGCAAGCAAAATTCTTATAGACTTGATCATTGCTACGGGTGAAAAGGTCTCATCATAGTCAATACCATGAACTTGCCTATAACCCTTCGCTACAAGTCTAGCTTTGTAAGTATGCACCTTCCATCCATGTCAGTCTTCTTCTTGAAGACCCATTTGCATCCTATGGTTTTTACACCTTCGGGCGCATCAATCAAATTCCAAACTTGATTGTCTTGCATGGATTGCAATTCGGATTCCATGGCTCCAAGCCACTTGTCCGAATCAGGAGAAGACATCGCCTCTTGGTAGGATGACGGTTCATCATTCTCAATGATTTCTACCTCATTACTATCCGTTACGAGAAATCCATATCTCTCGGGCTCGGATCGTAACCTACTAGATCTGCGAGATGCTTGTGTATTTTGAACAGGTTCCACAACTCCTTGTGGTTCTTGTTCTTGTTTCACTATTGGTTCAATGTTATTTTCTGGGTCTCGAATTTCTTCAAGATTTATTTTACTCCCACTGATTTCTTTGGAGAGAAACTCTTTCTCTAGAAAGACACCAGTTCGGGCAACAAACACTTTGTTGTCCTCTCGGTTGTAAAAGTAATATCCTTTAGTTTCCTTAGGATATCCCACGAAAATATATTTATCAGATTTGTGTGCTAGTTTGTCAGAGATAAGTCTCTTGACATAAACTTCGCAACCCCAAATCCTCATGAAAGATAAACTAGGTTTCTTTCCACTCCACATCTCATATGGAGTCTTTGGAACCGATTTAGTTGGAACTTGATTTAGTGTGAAAGCAGCGGTTTCTAGGGCGTAAGCCCAAAAGGATATTGGAAGATCAACTTGACTCATCATTGATCGAACCATGTCTAACAAAGTCCGATTTCTCCTCTCAGACACACCATTCCATTGTGGTGTTCCGGGCGGAGTCAATTGTGAAACTATTCCACAATTCTTTAGATGATCATCAAATTCTTGACTTAAGTATTCACCACTCGATCTGATCGAAGTGCCTTTATACTTTTGCCAAGTTGTTTTTCTACTTCATTTTGAAATATTCTAAATATCTCAAATGTTTCACTTTTATGTTTCATTAGGTAAACATACCCAAATCTACTATAATCATCAGTGAAGGTTATGAAGTATTGAAATCCTCCCCTAGCATTGCTACTTAATGGTCCGCATACATCGGAATGTATCAACCCCAATAAGTCGCTTTCCCTTTCACCTAACTTGGTAAAAGGTGTCTTAGTCATTTTTCCAAGAAGACACGACTCACAAGTATCATATGACTCTAAGTCACATGAACCCAAAAGTCCGTCCCCATGGAGTTTTGAGATACGCTTCTCATTAATATGACCAAGACTGCAATGCCACAAATAAGTATGATTTACATCATTAGGTTTAGATTTCTTATTTACATGATAGACATTATTTTCATTCTTGACATCCAAGATATAAAGGCCATTAAATGAATTAGCAATACCATAAAGCACATCATTTAAATAATAGAAAATTTCTTATTCTCAATAAGAAACTTAAAACCTTCATTATCCAAACAAGAAATTGAAATAATATTTCTGCTTAAATCCGGAACATAATAACAATTGTTCAAAACAAGAATTAATCCGGAAGGTAAAGTGACTTCATAAGTCCCTACGGCTAATGCAGCAACTCTTGCTCCATTCCCCACACGTAGACTACTTCACCTTCTTTAAGCAGTCTCCTATTCTTTAGTCCCTGCACATTTAGACAAATGTGAGAACCACATCCGGTATCCAATACCCAAGAATCAGTGGTAGAAAGGAGAATATCTATCATATAGATACCTGAAGTCGACGCAGCCTTGCTGCTCTTCTTCTTCTTTTGCTCTTCCAAGAAAGCCTTGCAATTACGTTTCCAATGACCAATTTCTTGACAATGGAAACAGATTGCATCCTTTTGTGAATCAGGTTTTGCCTCAGAAGCCTTGGCAACCTTTGCCTTGCTTATTTGGGTTTGACAACTTTTGCCTTACCTTTTCTTTGGCACCAGCCTTCTTCCCATCATGAACCAAGAGCACAGGAGAACCTTTCTCCACAATTTTCATCTCTGCAGTTTTGAGCATCCCATGCAACTTAGAGAGATTCTTATCCATTCCATGCATGTTATAATTCATCACAAACTGATTATAACTTTTAGGCAATGAATTAAGAATGAGATCCGTGGCTAGCTCCAATGGGATTGGATAGCCAAGTTTCTCAAGGTGCTATACATAACCTTTCATTTTAAGAAAGTGAGGACTCACTTGTTGCCCTTCATTCATTTTACTAGTAGTGAATGCAACAATGGTCTTGTACCTCTCTTGCCTAGCTTGCTCTTGAAACATGGTTCTCAACTCCACGCCTATCTCATAGGCTTCCAAATGTTCCAAACTTTGTTGGAGTTTTGAACACATAGCAGCAAGCATGAGACAACTTACATCTCTAGAATCATTACGATGTTTCTTGTAATTGTCTCTTTCTACCCTAGGGGCAGTAGGCGGTGGTTCAGCAGGAGAGGCCCATCGAGAATGTACAACTTATCTTCTTGCCTAAGAACAATTCTTATGCTACGGATCCAATCCATAAAGTTAGTACCATTCTCTTCGAGCTTATCCTTCTCAAGGATTGATCGCAACGACATTGATTGAGTGTTATTAGTCATTATCTACAAATATGCAAAATTCCCAAAATTTAATAAGTACCGATCTTCATTAAAGAGATAAATAATGTATTTTTCAAACAAAATACTCCCACTAAATTATATAACCTTCATATACATCCAATGTATAATATAATTTAAATGGGTTAAGATCCAACTTTAATTTAATTTCAAGTCCGCTAAGGCGGATTACACAAAATCAAATTAATTAGGTAGACAACTCTTGTCAATCATATCTCATATGACTCTTAGTTCCTTTTATGAGATTCTTTAAGAAATCCATTTCAAAAAGCATGTTAAACCTCATCTTTGCCTAGGCCCAAACTGTTTTGACGCCCAATTAAGTCTAACCATTTTAAACGCATAGTTAATGTGTCCCGCTAGGGCGTGCCCACATTATCTATCTTGCTCATACATAAATAAATTTAATGCACCTCGCTAGGGCGAATCTACATTAAAATCACTCATGTACTAACAAGTGTTTTAATCATGGCATGGCAATAAAAGACTTAAAACTTTCTTTGAAGGTTCATCACATGTAGCATATAACATATTTATGAGCACATAATATAAACATGTTACACATCAAGTTTAGCCACTAAATTAATCTCCATTAATTTAAGCATGATATTTATGTGTCATTAGTTTCTCTATAATTATGAGGATGAGACTATTTCAACTTTGGTTATTATCTCCAAATCAAGACAACAAGAAGTGCGGTCGAACTAAGCCATTAGGCAACCACAATCCCGCAGTAATTCAAGAAACCAAGAAAGTAGTCCATGTGGCCGAAACTAAGCAATAGATGGTCTCGATGAACGTAGGCCAATTGCATTCACAATTCCACATGGATCTCCAAACTTTGAATCAAGAACTTTGTTTCTCAATTTTAGCAATTATGAACTCTTCATAATTCTAACTTCGTTTTATCTTTGAAACTTTGATTGCGATCAATTTTGGGAAACACAATCTCGATGAACGCAGATTAGCCATCCAAAACTTGAACCAATCTTAGAATCACAAGACTAAAACAAATAGGAAAATTAAACCCCGAGATCCACACACAAACCAACTACCCAAAACCCATTCCAGATCAGCAGGTCTGGATTGGTTCTGTTACTGGTTTTGTTGAACCTTTCGAAAATTCCAAATTCTGATTTTTGACCAAAATCAGACCTTCTGATCCCCTTGTGCGGCCGCCCAAAATTACCTGTGCGGTCGCCCAAAAACCATGCGGCCGCCCAGTATATCCGTGCGGTCGCCCAGTTCAATCAGAAGGTGCAGAATTTTAAGTTCGAAAATTTTGTCTCAAAATTGTTTTTCCCCGATTATTAAAACTTTGATCCAATAAAAAATTAATAACCAACAATTCTGAATCCACCATAATTTATTTATTGCGATTGAATCGTGCGATTAAAGTTGTAAAACAATAAACCACAAAAATCACATAACACATAAACATCACATATTCTAATATTCATATCATGCAAGGCACATAAACAATTTATATACACATGACATGATCTAGGTATTGAAATAATCAACATGAACGGGGCTCTGATACCACTGTTGGGTTTCGATCAAACATGCGCAGCGGAATTAAGCATTTAAAATTTTGAAACCCAAAGCCATGGATCCGTTCATATGATTAAATCAAATACGACATAAGAATAAAGGAATAAACTAACCCTTGATGGCTATCAAATTCTCTTGGTCTTTGGTGGAGGTTTTGAAGACTTGATCACGATCACAAAGCTTGAACACGACTTTGAAGATGATGATTTTCACCCTCTAGCGGTATCCACACTTCGAACGAATATCAAAGTAGCTTCTTTGATCTTGGTTGCTAGACCAAATTGTGAAACACTTTTTCACAATCAAAAGAACTATATGGAATTTATTTTGTGTATTATTTTGTTCTTCAACCAAGAATGTCTTAGAACAAAATAAACCCTCTCTCAAACTCTTTGAGACTCAAAAATCATTAGCTTAGAGTGCTGGCCGAATTTGGTCTTTTATACACAAGCATGACCTATTCCAAATAGGAAACTTGTGTCAAAATCCGTCCAAAATTCGTTTCCTAATCAAATTAGGAATCTGCCACCCGACAGTACTGTGCGGCCGCCCAAAAACCTCTGTGCGGTCGCACAACTATCTGAAACAAAACTGGTACATTTCTGAGATAATTGTGCGGCCGCCCAGTCCATTATGTGCGGTCGCCCACTTCCCAGAAAGTCCAGAATTTCCAAAATTCCAATGTAGTCCTTTTAAAGATTCGTTCTATTGTGTGTGACCCTCTAGGATTATACTAAGTTGGCAATGGGCTCAAACATGATCCCATAAGATATGATTAGGTTCTAGCAAACCGTCATACCTACCCAAATAGTATAACTAGATACAAGTTCGCATTCCTCTTAGAATATGTCATAATCCCTTTGTCCACGATGTCATTGAACACAAGTCATGGTCAAACAGTCAACTTGTTTTGTCCAATACTTTCTCGATTCCGAATATGTTGATAATTCAAATGCTATTGATCCAATCAATCCACTGAGTCCGGCCGAACATTTCATCAACATCATTCCTACGAGTGGCCCAAGCTTGACATCTCTCCGAGGAGGGACAAATTCATTTAGCTTATTATTCTTCCCTACGTGAATCCGATTATGCCAATCATACCCTTTATAACCACTCGGTTAAAAGTAGCGTTTGAATATGTCAAACATAATGTTCATCAAGTGGAAGACTATAATAACTCATGTCTAAGGATTCAAATGACATAAGACTAATATGAGATATATGTATGACATAGACCATGACATAAATCTCATAGAGCGGGTCATGTCCAGTACCTTGTTCCAAACAAGTACCCATAAATCTAACATGATAATCCTATGATCATTTAGCTTTATACTAGTTAACAAGTACTAGGGACGGAGATTATTATAAGTAAACATGAACAACAATAATAATCAAAACATCTCTTTATTGATATGAAATAAATGATAACAATCACAACGTTTATTAAACGTGCCTAGGGCACCACTACCAACACGTGCATCTGGGGTTTTTGTTTTTATAAAGACTACGTAGTTTGTAAGACTCAGAACGAGAGGTGTCTGAAATCAAGGGGATGTTGGATGTATATTTTTATCTTTAGTCTGTTCACCTTCCATCTTTCATCTTCATTCATACGAGCTTTGACCTGGGTTTTTGTTTCGGCAGATTAACAATGGAGGAGGAAAGTGAGCTGGATGAGATGTACGCTATGGATCCCAACAAGTTACTGAAGAAGAGGATAAAGTCCAAGGTCTCCCGGTCGCATTAAGAGACATGCCGACATGTGTCTCGGCAGGAGGTATTGCAAGGAAAAGAGGCCG